>JANTPZ010005999.1:0-14890 GCA_025593235.1 Vachellia pachyceras
TCCTTCCTCAGCCGGCATCAGCTCCCAAGTTAGCTCCTTTCTACCTCCGGCGTCCCTTTGTCACAGCACCTCTGCATCAGACCTCCGGCATCAGACCGTCGGCAATGCATTCTTCGAACTTGGCAAAACTTTCTTTCCTTGCGTCACTGCAATTTCCTGTGCGGACCCATCTTCTTTGAACTCGGAAAAACTTCATGGTCTCCACTCCCTCGCGCTCTCAAACCCTTCCTTTGGTAAAATATTTTCCATTTTTCATGGCTGTTTTGTTTGCTTGTTGGTTCAGTGGAATGCAAGCCGGTGTTTTGTGATTAGTTGCTGCAGTTGAGCTTCATCGATGGTTGTTATGGAGGGCATATTAGCACTTGAGCTTCGTCGATGGTTGCTGCAGTTGAGCTTTGTGATTCTTTGCTGCAGTTCAATGGTTCAGTGGTCGCCTGGTCGGAGATGCTGTTGTGGGGGAAGGGAAAATTTTTGTTGTTGTGGAAGGCATATAAATATTAAATTAAAATAATACCCCACTACTTCCAGCATACCAAACAAACTTTTAATCTCACTTCTACTTCCAGTTCCAATTCCATCAAAACCAATTCCGCGTACCAAACGGGCCATAAGGAAATGAAGAAATACTGGATAGGGCTTGTTCGCATACGGTGGAAAGTCTTCAAGAACAAGCTGACACGATATTATGTTTGAGGGTCAAAGAAAAATAAAGATCCATATCAGAAATATCCGTTTTCTGTCCTCCGAATTTGAAGGTTGTTTGTGGCATCATGGCAAGACCCACAATTTCAAGTAACATCCTTCAGTTGTCGTATACGAATTGTCGTCTACATTTGTTGCTATCACTGACTCAGATTTCTCTCTCATGCCTTAATAGGAATTAAGCGAAGCTAACAAACAAAAGGGTGCTGCAAATATCTATTCGCATTATTTGTCTCATGGAAGATACAAAAAGCTTCAACAAAAGATGATGGCGGAGGAGCAACAAAGATTGCAGGAGGCAACAGTCCACTGAAGCGCATATTGAATCTAGAGTAGCTGAGATGTGTCAATCACTCCGTGAAGAGTTTGGCGCTCAACTTCGCAACTCAGTCCAAAGCCAGATACAAACCTAGATGATGGACAATCTACATGAGCAGATTAGAGCTGAGATGAGAGCTGAGTTCGCAGCTCTCCTGAAATCGGGGAAGCTAATTGACAAACTGAAGAACATGGATTCCCCTGTATTTCCCATTAGCAAAGATAGCAATAATCCTCCTGAGACAGTACTGGGTAAACCTTCTACTAATACCCCTGCAGAAGTTGGAGAGCATTGTACTCTCTACCTGGATTAGCCAATACGCGCTGTTGCCAATGCTTATTTCTACAAGCAATCTACTACACACCATTATATGCCAATTCCAGATAGCTTGTCTCGCGTTGACACATATTGAAGATGGTGAGGAAGTCTACAACGTCCCAATCCCTGATTGAGATATGCTCCATTTAGGTCAATCCAATGGTTGTTTCATTCTTTGGCTGAAAAATCTCATTTCTACACTTAAAACACCTCATGAGGTAGTAGCCACCTTATGATCTTACTTGATTTTTCTTTAGCATTATATTTATAATTTGTATTCTCTACTTTACTAGGACCTATAAGAACCTGCAAAATTTCCATCCTTGTCACGGTTGCGGCAGCTACGAGAAAAATTTACACCTGTGACCATGCAGATGCTTGATGGGATTGTGGGTAGTGGTCCAACGTATGAATTCAATATCGACAAGGATGATGTGAAACAATTCCTATCGCTGGAGGACTGTTCACCTTCTAACTTACCGCAAGCGTACGAGTCACAAGTAGTATAAAAATATCGTTCCCACGAGGACTAACACATAAGCAAGATAATCAATGCAATTATGTAATTAATTAGGTTGAGTGAATCAATTGAGTAATTATGCCCTAAAGATTTACCAAATTCAATAAAAAATGCCAATAAAATGAGGATGCCAAATTGAGATTTTAATTCAAAGATTAGGGATGCCTAGGATTATTTTTCACCATTGCAATTCATGAGATTTAAATGCATACAACTCTATTGGTGATTAAGTTGACATCACATGCTTGTCTAAGGTTCAAAAAGCAATTGATTAAGCTTTCTCAAGTCATAACCAAATTAATATCCTCATTTAACATGCACAATCTCTTGCAACAGTCAAAAGAAAATAATCATTACGCAACAACCTTAATATGACAATGCTAGGTTAGTAACTATATCTCTATGTTACCAACAAACCATCCATTTAATTACTAAATTTCAAGTCTAGCATAATTTTATCTAAGTCCTACAATTAAATTAACTCTCTCAAGCTTAATCTAATTGGACAAATCGCTCTAAATGGTGGCCAGTCAATTAAAGGCATTAAGCATAAGATAAAATCAACATATAATTGTCACTAATCACAAAAGAGAGTTTTATCCAATCTTAATCCATGCAATGATTCAAAATAATCCTAGTGCATATTACTTAGTTACTAAAATATCGGCCTCAAGAATAAGACATTGAGGAATGAAAGCCATAAAGAGGTAAAGAGCAAGTGAATAGTAGTGAAGCTTATGAATCTAGCTTGTTCCTCTCAATCCAAGATGATGACGTGTGCATATTCTTTTTCTTTTTTTCTTTTGCAGGTAGCTTGTGTGTGTCTAGATAATGGATTCAGTACAGCCGACACCTCAAGCAGCCTCCAGCTCGTTGTCTCTTTCACCCACACCTCAGCGTCTCCTTCTGCCTCTCGTTGATCTTCGCATCAGTGATGCTCTCTCCCTCATCGACGATGGAGATGATGAAGGAGCATGCGACACTTACTCCCAGCTCTTCGACCTTCCAGCTGCTCCACGTTCTGGTTCCAGCTCTCACCGGAACCCAACGCTCTCTCGTCACCTCTGGTTACTGTCTTCTCTCATAATGATGCTGTAACTCTCCTTTCAGCCAAACCAGCCGCTCAACATTCTTCTTCCAGCTCTCATGACTCCTCGCTCTAGTCCAGCTGTCTTCTCTCTCTCAACTGCTCAACAATGCCATCTGCTCTCACCTTGTCCTCTGGTTTGAGCTTCCATCGTCGCCTCTCTCAGCTTCATTCCAGCGCCTCTCGTCTCTGTCACCTCCTCCTTCTTTTTTTTTTCGCGCAACCCTCCTTTAGGTTTTTCACAGCTCAGCTCATCCTCTTCAAAGCGATGTCATCCTCTCCATATTCAAAGTGTTCAGCTGCTTCATTCCTTTAGATCCCAAAACACACCAGTCTCATTGTGATGTTTCTAAAATTAATATAATTGCAATAAAATCCCCTAAATCATGAGATAAATCCAAATCTTAACAAAATGTCTCCTAAACCTTTTAATTGTGAATTAATAAATCCCCAAAATGTATTAAAATATATCTCAAATTGTAGTAAAAATGGGGAGTTATCAAGGACTTAGATATATCATGGCTTAAGTTTGCAATCTTGTAAGTTTTTATATTCCTATCTTCAATTGATGATGTCATTTTTTAGGTTCTATATAATTCACTATTTTCTTTATTATTTAACTCTTTAAAAGAACCTTCCACAATATTTGCGTCGGCATTTCTAGGGATGATTTGTATGGATTTTTATGTCTTGCTAATACAAAAAAGAGTTATAATCCTCTAAAACATAGGGTGCATTACGTTGGGAACACAATAAGAGCAGACATTAATCCAAAGCTGTGTTACATAGAGCCAATAATTGAAAGGTATGGAATTATGTTGGAAAAAAAACGAAAGGTATAGAATTATTGTTATCCCTTTAATATATTTAGCCGAACTGATAATAATTAACTTGTTTTACTAACTTCATTTTCATTTATATGTGCTGTTGTAGTTATCATTGGAGTCTTTGTGTTGTCTGCCTTCTCGTGAATACTGTGTATTGGTTTGATCCTTTGGCTAGCAGAAAGGCAGGGGACGACCAAAAATACATTTTTGATACGTAAGTTTTTCCATTTGTAAATTATTGCTTTTAAATATGTTGTTTTCATATGTAACGGTTGTCAATTCAATCGCAGCGCACTCAAGATATACCGATTTATGGGCGGTAAACATGAAGTAGAAATAAAACCACACACTGGTTTTAGCCAAAAGTAAGTACTTTGACTTTAAGTTCTTTCATTGAAAGTCATTTTATCCCTTTATACGTTTTAACAATATGTTTTTTATCTTTAGTACCCTTGACAATCAAGTAATACCGAGTGCAGATATTATGTCATCAGTTACATTTATAGTATCTTTCAGAGTAGATTGACTAGAGATTTAGAAGAGGCAATACGTAATCTATCAAATATTGATGAGTTAATTTCTTAATTGAATTATGTATGATTTTAATCGTTTAGTTTGATGAATATGAATTAGTCTAATTATTTTTAAATTTGTAGATTTTTGATAATGACGATGCTTACTTGGCTACTGATATTGACTTGATCATAGATTTGTTGGCTAGACGTCTTCTTGACTCGTAAATAATGCTTATTTCTTCATGATGAATATATAGTTCTAACTCTTGATGTTGACTTTTATAGGGTTGATTAGATTGATGAATTATGTTTCTCTACCACAAATGTACAATGATCTTTGCTCAGTAAATGAGACAATGACTTTTGTGTTTCACTGCCACAAAAATCTTGGCTTAGGTAGATATATACGTCTAACTCTTGATGAATTTTGTGTTTCTCTGCCACAACGACTTTTGTTTTTAACTCTGGTATGTGTTTATTATGTCTAGACTTGATCTGGTGTACAAAATGGAATTACCTGCTACAAACTGAATCAGATGTAGTAAATGGGTTAAATAAAATTAAACAGAATGTTTTTTTAAAAAACATATTCATATACGCCCTATTTAGTATATAGGGCGCCGTATGCTATACTTACGGAGCCCTATCTTGAAATATAGGGCGTTTTAGGATACCTATAGCGCTTTTTATGATATAAAGCGCCGTATGCCATAACTTTCTACTCCCATCACATACACACCACCTGAGAAAGGGCGCCAATTGGGTTAAAAATATGGCGTAAAATGTACCTTTTGTAGTAGTGGTATTTCAAATTTTGAATGAAATTGGTAGCGTTTATGAAACCGCTGCTAAATGTTGGTGGGAAAATTACCTTGTATCACTAAAAATTTGGTAGGAAATTCAATTTTCATCTAAAAAAATTAGTAGTGGTTTAGAACCGCTACAAAAATTACCTTGTATCACTAAAAAATAACAATGCTTTTGCCCAACAATGTAGAACTTCTCATGTTTGTTTTTAGGGAAAAAAAGACTTGATAGCTCTACTGATCAAGTTCATTTTGGCTAAAAACAGATTTGACAAGATAGACATGGCAAGTCCACTTTTTCTAGAAAACATATGCGCAACTTAATTTCTAATTTTTTTCCAACACGTAAAAGACAAATACTTTTAATGTCCCAAATAAAGACTCCCCCACTAAATGGAAGTGAAAAGACCAAAAAAAATAGTGCATATTACACTACTAGAAAAACAACAATTAGCGATGAAAAAAATCTATCGCTAAATGCACAATTTTCGTCACTAAAACAGATTTAGCAATATAATTTTTCCGTCACTAAATTGAGGGTCACTAGAATTTAGTGAGGAAGCAATCCGTCGCTAATTTAGCGACGACACTTTCCGTTGCTAAATTAGCGAGGAAAGTGTCATCGCTAAATTAGCAATAATAGGTTCCATCGCTAATTCGCCGCTAAATTAACGATGGTTTTAGCGATGCAACATTCCTTCGTTAAATTAGCGACAACAAGTTTCGTCTCTAAATCCGTCACTAATTTAGTGAATTCTGTCGCAAATGGAGATTTTCTATTGCTAAATTAAGAGTTTTGTAGCTAAATACCTTGTATTTCGTCGCTAAATGGGCAATTACATGTTTTCATTCTATCATTGATTTTAAATATGAATCAACTACGCATTAACTGAAATATTTCATAAAAAAATACTATTTAGTCACACAATTGATCCAAAAATAAATACTATTAAATAATAATATCAAGTACATAGTATCTGTAACCATAAACACACATTCAAAATAGTAACATCATACATATGGTACAAATGACACTAAATGACACTCATGTGGTATAAATGACCCAGTATATGATCCTTCTGAAATTGAGAATGCTTCAATTATTCCACAGTAGTGCTGTTCCAGTAAGGGAACGAACAAACAATAAGGCTCCTGTCCATGCACCACGTCAATGCATTCATTTCCAACTTTAGTATTCCTTCATAAGCTTCTTAGTCGTTGCAAACAAAAGTTAGAAAAACTACCCACATTTACTTCCCTTTGAATAAGCTGAAACAATATCAAACTCATTAAGCTAGTAAAAACAAGAGCCCGGCAATTGTGAAGTATTAAACTGAAACAATATCAATCCAAATGGTTTCTTAGATTTGGAAATAGAGTGCTGCAATCAGATCCTCTTAGCAGTCTCGGAGGCCAATAAAGAACCATCAGCTCCTTCCTATTTCCTTTATCCAATACCAAAATCATTACCCAGTAAAGGATAAAATACCCGAACTACTACTTGATTTTTCAAAGTGTTGATCACGGCTAACACAATTAGTCAATCAGTATACGCAATCTTCTTGCATGCTCATTGCTCAATGTAGAACACAGGCAATCTCCCACTGCAAATGCCTAATCAGTGTATTTCCAAATCTACACTTCAAGTGCAAATGTAGAAAAAATTTAACAATCATATTTAAATGATCTTTACAGCATTCCACATGAATTTCTACAAATACTGAGCAAGATCTGGAGTGAAGGGCAGTGATCTTTACAGCATTCCATATGAATTTCTCCAAATACTGAACATGAATTTCTAAAAAAATTTTCACAAATTCATTTCAGAGTATGGTTGCAAACTATGAATTTCTACAAATACTGAGCAAGATCTTGACTAAGCATAATAATAAGCCACGGCCAACATGATGAATCTTTTTTTCCTTCCCTTACCACAAGGACAAGAAATAAGGGCAGCATAATCCCACACAAATTAGATCTGGAGTGAAAGGCAATGATCTTTATAGCATTCCACATGAATTTCTACAAATACTGAACATAAATTTCTAAAAAGTTTTCATAAATTCATTTCAGAGTATGGTTGTAAACTATGAATTTCTACACATACTAAGCAAGATCTTGACCAAGCATAATACTAAACCACTACCAACATGATGAATCTTTTTTTTTTTTTTCCTTTCCTTCCCACAAGGACAAGAAATAAAGGGCAGAATAATCCCACAGAAAAAAGTTAGACTGGCAAACCTGTAGTGAAGGGAAATGACGGTGCTTTGTTAACCCAACTACTTTGTTCCTAAAACAATCTTCTCTGCTTTAGCACCTACTGTTATTATGCAGTATCAAAACATTAAAGGATGAAATAAGACAAAGAATAAAGTTGAGCAAAACATTGCTAAATAAGGACAATTTAAGAATGCGTGTACAAAAAGAAAAAGTGAGTGAAAAAATAATCAAGAATTACGCTGTTGTGCAAGATGTGCACAATATAAAGTAACTTCCAAATGGCAACAAAGTAAAAGGAAAGATGGTTAACTCCATTATAAGCATTTTTTGCATATGAATATATGCACGAAACTTAACAAACAAGAAATGTCTCCACAATAACAACTTAGCAACCCAATAATTACGAATGAAGATAAATTAATAGAATAAAGCAAAAGAAAAAGAACTTTCAGTTCAAAGGTTCAAAAATGCAAAGAAAAGAAAACGAGTCTCCACAATAACAGTAAAAAGTAGTATAAGAGGAAAAGGCCAAAAATTTTCACAACTCATCAGCAAGCTTTCTTATTCCAAGAAAGCAACTTGTGCCACAGAATTAAATAACTGTTCAAAGAAGCATCCTTAATCCAAGAGCCGCAAGAAAACTAATTAAAAAGATGCCAAGTTGATTTCAGGCTGTGCATTAGAAGTTACTTACCTTTACAATGGAAATAACAGATGAGGCAGGTATAAAAGAGAAGGCAATATTAACAATTATTGCAGAAGAACAATCATCCAGATCCTACAAAATTTCACCATAATTCATCAAAACTTTGATAGATCTCAGACAAAATGCACAGAAAAAGCGTCCAGAAAAAAATTGAGCACAACAACCATGTCCATGATCAGAACTCGTAAATGCAAATAAAAGAGACATATCAGTTTAAAATGCATTAGGCAGCATAAAAATAGTAAAAACATGTATTTCATCTTCATTTGGTTTAATCCAGATTCTAGAGTATTAATATGAGATATTAATTTTCATATGTGAATGTGCCAGAGTGTAACTGAGGCAAGTGCAAGTAAATATAGGTCTTTGCTGTAGTTGGATTGTGATTTTTTGCACCCTTGCTCCAATCATAACAACCCTACAACCAAGCAAGACATTTAAGACGGTTCACTGTTTTCCTAGATCTTACGAGTTCCTTTGCAAGTGCATGCAAATTGCCAAAAAATCACATGAAGGGAAAAGATCAGATTCTTTAGGGAAAGTGTACCTTAAGTCTTGAAAAAGGAAAATCATTTGTTGAAAAGTCCTGGCTGAAGGTCCCAAATTGGAGCCAATAACAGTCCATTTCTGTTTTCATTTTTTTACGCTTAGCTCACGCGTCAACCTATCTGATGCTTTTTATGTCTAGAATGGAAATACCAAAAAAGATACAATGAATTAAGCGCCCATATTCCATATTATTTTCAAATCCAAACCCAATCTCCCCTCACCTGATGAGCTTGGGCGAACGAGAGGAAGTCGCTATCTATTTTGCAAGTGGTCAAGCTATATGACAAAAAGCACTTGGAAGGAGTTACCTATCCTGCGAATATAGTGATTAAGAGGCACGGAGAGACGACCCATGGAGATGAGGATGATGAGTTGACGACCCATGGAGAGGAGGATGAAGATGATGACACACAGAGAGATAGCTTCAGCAACATAGAGAAGAGACCAGACGGAGAGGTCGAGCTCTCGATCCAGACGGAGTGGTCGAGCTCTTGCTCGAGTTAGGGCTTGGGGATTTCAGACGGTGTCGAAGGGCAGCGGCAGCAAAATTTGGTGAAGTGGTTTCGTGTGTTTCGGCCTTGGGGACTTATGGAAAATCAGGGCAATTTTACACTTCACAATTGAAAATTAGGGCAACTAGAACAAAAAAATAAAGAAAGTGGGAAGGAAATTGAAATTAGAGGGAATTGTGGGAGGGAAAGTGAAATAAAATATAAACAATAAAAGAGAGAAAATGGAAAAAAAACTAAATATATTAACTCCTTCGTCCCTCCAAAATTTCGTACTAAAAATTAATATGGATAACTCAATATTACAGTAAAAACTTTTCCTCACTAATTTGGAAAAATAGAGAGGAATAAAATATTTCTCACTAAATTCCTTGCTAATTGGACATTTTAGAGAGGAATATCTAAGTCGTCGCTAATTTTCCTTGCTAATTGGAAAATTAGAGAGGCATATAATATTCCTCGCTAAATTCCTCACTAATTGGGCATTTTAGAGAGGAATATCTAAGTCGTTGCTAATTTGGAAAAATTAGAGAAGAATTTAATATTCCTTGCTAATTGGGCGTTTTAGAGAGGAATATCCAAGTTGTCGCTAATTTTTAATATCCCTCACTAATTGAACTATTTAGAGAGAAATTTCAAAGTCGTTTCTAATTTTTCTCGTTAATTTGTGATTTTCTAGTAATGTCATAGCAGTGGAGGTTGCTCACAAATCATAACCATCTTTTTACTACACCATACTATTTGGGCATCCTTGAGTCACGCCTCTGAACTAGCTAGGGGCAGAAAGACATTAATGGATAATTGTTTTAGGTCTGGTCAAATTTGTTGGATTATTCATATAGTCTATAGTATGTTTATATATGTGTGAATCTCTCAAGTAATTATGGTACGTAGAATGTTAAAGCAAGTGAGAGAGATATGATCATCCGCCTTCCCGTCGAGCTTTGATTTCCAAACATGTTACGAGGGACTCGTGAAAACTAAATCATATTTATATTGAGAGAAAAGAGAATCATGAAGCAAGGGGGAGAGAGCAAAACACTACATTTCTGATTGCTTTGGGTCGATCTCGGTCAATGCGTATTGTACCATGGAGTTGCAGTACTAGAGATGATATGGTGGTATGGAGGATAAATTAATATTGTTAGGTGTCGGAGAATCATTGAAGTATTGTCAAGTCCCTAAGGACATGAAGGGGTGAGCCATTGCGACTATAAAAAGATGAGTTTATCATGAACTACTATCAGCCGTGCATTGACTTGCCAAATGATGTGATCTAACTTGGTGACATCGTGATTCATAATGCCCTGACTTGTCATCAATGGCATATTAACTCACCAGTTGTGGTATCATGTTATTAGTGATATGTTAATTGTCTATCATTTATGGTACACTGATTTTTCAAATGTAGAGATGGGGACCTAACCTGCCAACCTGCCATAATGTGGTGGGCTCGGGTTGGTAAAACAATCTAACCCGCTGGTTATGATGGGCTGGCCGTGGGCCTGCTTTTAATTTTTTTTAATTTTAAAGATATTATATCTTATATATTTTTTCCTTTTTTATGTTAATATTTTTAATAAAGATAAAATTAATATTAAATTCTATTTTTTATAATAAATAATACCTAGTGCACTAAAAAATAGTATAAAATATTTTATATTTAATATAAACTTTATATAATACTATATTTAAAATTATAATAAAACATTTATACTTATATTTTTTGAAAATTTGAAAAAATTCATTATAGAAAATTTATTGGTGGAAAACAAATCATGTGACTATACAATCTTATAGAAAAATTAAGAAAAAAAGGGAAAAAATAAAGTTTAATTTTTTTAAAAAATATTTTCGACAGGTTGACGGGTTACCCATATGTTGGCGGGCTCGGCTTGCATTTCTGCATCGTGTAGATATCGATGTTGGCACACACACACACACATATCTGTGTGTATTTAAAGAAAATTGACTTCTTTTCTCTGCAGTTTAATTTGGCTGGAAGGTAATTCTTAAACATTAACTTGGAGCAACTTTACTTTCGTAACCAACCATTTCCATTTCGGTACGTTCACATACTGCGTTATTTTCCTTGTCTGCATGATTATATTCAAGCCGTTGTTGACTCCATTATATTTGATAAAGTTTAATACTACTGCTTCCATTTGATACCCAAAATTTATAGATGTGTGTGTGTGGGAACTCATATATATCATAATCAAATTTTTAATACACATGTATATTACTTCCTTTTATTCTTAATATAAAACCCATTTGATATTCTTAGAAAATTAAATAAGCTAAATAAATTACTTAAAAGTATTTAATTATGAATATAGCCGGATCATATATTAATTTATAAGTTAAACATATTAGTTTGAAGAAAATAATAAATATAAATACTTTAAATTAATACATTTAATTTTCTTAATCTCTCCAAAAAAATCAAGTAACTCTTATATTAAAAAAATGTATTAATAAGTATTATCCCATCAGTTTAAATTTTAGAGTTAACTTTGTCTTAGACTTACCTAGGACATTAGATAGGTACGACTCTGTTCTGGTTGTAGATGTATTCAAAGAATTCAAAGAAATTTCAATTGTAATAGCAATAACTAACAAAAATGTCAAATTGCAATAATAAGAGCATATACATCTCACACTCAACTTAATCATGCACAAGGCCAAAATACAACAAATTTCAATGACTTGCATGTTCCACAGCATAGGAAAACCTCAAACAATCACATTATTATATATTAGAGCTAATAACTTTGCTACCTTAGTCTTCTTTGTTTTCCCTTGCGTTGTTTAGTACATACAAGGGATTCTAAGAGAAGATTTATTTTCTCTTAGAAGTAGTAATACGATTCAGCATCCTTACTTAGGCATAATACAATATTGTAGTAATCCGTTGAGAAAACCGTAGTCATTTTCTACATGGTCTATTCAACTTATATCTATAATGAACATTTTCTTTGTAACCAAGCCATTACAATTCTACAAATTGGATCTTATGTTAATGATCAAGTTAATATGTTAATTTATAACAAATGCTACTCGTAAGCTTTCAATAATGCAATTCATTTTGACCCAAAAAAAGATAATGCAATTCATTCGGCACTGTGAAAGTAAAAACTCATGCATATATAAATTAAGTAATAAAAAAATCAAAATGTCACAAGAGAGTTCTCCAGTCATACCCAGATCCCGAGTTGCGGTGCAGTGGAGAGAGTTTCTTTAGGAGAGGCCCCCTAAAGTGGCCCAATAGATCTCGTTCAGATTGGTCAATTGCTATAAAAAAAGAGGGGAAAAAACAGACGTACCACTATGCTAAAAGATTTTTAGTCAACGCTGCTCAACTCTAAGAAGAATGATAGACCAATAAAAATTTAACTGCTGCTTAGGGGAAGACATGGTTGAACCAGAGAACCAGTTAGGATTCACTTGGGATAACATTGAAGAAACGATAAGCTTCATCTTCATCAAAGGCATCAACCTCTGTCAATCAAACAGAACTTGTGCCCATTTGAGAACGTAGTAGAGAAGTACTTTTACGCAAGTTGAGGTAAATATGTGAAGGGGATTATCTCATTTTGCAAAAAAATACTGTTGAATGTACGTTTGATTTTTTCAAACACTCCGCCAAACAAACCCCTTATAATTAACTGTTTCAATACCAGTAGTAGAATGTTCCTCATCAGTCCCATCTATTGCTTTTTTCTCTCTCTTCTTGCCTTTTGCTTCTCTAGAATTATTTTTAATTACAACTGGTTTTTTCCTCAACCTTGCAGTTTATAACAAAGACAGCTCTGTACTGGGTCACATATTTTTCATGCCTGCAATAATCTAATGAAAGCTCAGTCACAAGTCACAACTAACAGTAATAGGAATATAACTAAGTTCAGACACTGAATTAACACTCCAATGTAAACTACGCCAATGTTGGGAAACCCATTGGAGACAGCTTTTTGCTGCTTACAAGACGAAGCTGCTCTTACATTACTTAAGTCAAAGACTAACAGGTTTCCAACCACATACTAGTCAACCAAAAACCAAGAAACAGTGTGATTCATGCTCCACAAATTCTGTTAGTGTTTGTTCTCAATATTATTCACATTAATTAGGTAGTAGCGATCAAGAAATGAGACAACAATGCCTTGATGACGGCTACAATCTTACCTGATGTGGAAGAATATAATTCTGATAATGAATCTGTGAACTTACAGTGGTATCAACTATCAAGTTTAGGAAACATAAATTAACATTCTTTCATGTACTATAATTCACACTGATGTCAAGGTAGGCGCACACAAGCAAAGATGAAGCTTGTATGATCCACCAAGTAAAAACATTAAGGATCCTAGATTCAGCATAACACTAGGCAATACTTTAAAGTGCAATAGGGCACTTCCAATTTTGCCATGCCACTCTGTCCGTCTCAGTATCTATGTATGCAGGATGTGTGAATGTACCCTATGCGCGGCAATATTGAAATGCATTGTCACGAGTCCTTACATACATGATAACAAAATTGCAGAAAAGAAGTTTTTCACGAAAAAAAAAATTGCAGAAAAGAAAACCTCACGTATTACATGTTCAGGCATATACCTTTGGCATTTTAGGCAGAGGGTTGTGACAAAAAGCAGGACAGCTAAACACAGCATCAGAGTCATATCCTCTTCTTTTCTTCTGAACCCATAAGTCATCCTTATTATCAAGATCTGAATCATAGAACTCTGGTCTGATGGAGTAGTCTATCTCATCATCATCATCATCATCAGAAACTGATATATAAAAAAAATTGACAACAAAAACGTCAGCTTATGGACTCAACCTGTATGTACTACAGATGGCTCTGGTAAGGAATTAAAGAAATTAAAAAGGAAGAGAAATTAAATGGTGTCACTGCCTTGTTTGGCCAGACACCTTGTGTTTATTTATAATCTCAACGGAAGTACAACCAGTACAAGCTTAGCCTACGAGAGATCTTAATACAATAAATTTAACCACGTAACTTGGCCACCGACACTCTTCTAAGATCCCCTCAAGTTGATTACTCAAACTCAAATTGTTACATAGAAAAGCCTTGTTTGCAATAGTAGGAAATGACATGTTGACGTGGACTGTCGAAAAGCTAGACAATCAGCCGAGACACAATTTCTCAAAACCAGTAGACATGCTAAAAGACAAGGTACAGGAAACCGGACCGGTGATTGAACCGGTCAAGGCAGTGGGTCAAGGGTCAGTGGGTCAGACTGGAGTCAAACCGGGGGTCAAACCGGTTAGGAATAAAAAAATAAAAAATAAAAATATATTTTAATATTTCAAAAATTCTAAAAGGTAAATAGTAAATAGATTAAATTGAAAATTGAAAATTGAAAAACTTAGCTAAATTACATCATTCAAAATTGAAAATTTAAACAACTATGTAGTGAACTAAATTACATTAGTAACAAAGTAACAATTACCAGATTAGTCATATCATCATAAGCTTATAACTTAGCTATTATCCAATATTATTTACAATTTCAAAATATCCATCCAAACAAAATATCAATACCTGTAAACTAATAATCATCAACACCAAAATTAGCATTAACATCATTTAAATCTGTTGGTATTGAAACATTAGGAGGTGAAGCAGCAGGAGAAAACCCAAAGGTACGAGGAGCAACATCATCAGCATCATTCGTAGATGAAGGCCCAGTAATATTCATATTTGCATCACCTAGATAGATAAACAAGTCAATTAAAAAGTAAAAACATAAGGTAACAATATAATCTTAAATTGAGGAAAATATAATTA
>JANTPZ010006001.1:0-13199 GCA_025593235.1 Vachellia pachyceras
CTTGCCCACAGGCTAGGATGCAATAAGGAGGGTCATTGTGTCAGCATTCGAGGGAAATTTGGGCCTATTCGAAAGCAAAGGCCAAGCACAAGAGAGGTTGCAAGGCAATGATTCATGTCAAATATAATAAGTCTGGAAAATGGGTGATAACTAAGTTTGTGAAAGATCATAATCACCCACTGATTGTTTCTCCTCGTGAAGCTCGCCAAACAATGGTAGGTTTATAGTTCTTATTTGATTGTATACTAAAAGGTTTCTAAACATGTCTATTTATAGTTATGTTCCTACTGGTTGGTGACTATTGTTTCTCGCGTAGCTTATTTTATCAAATTTTATAAATGGCTTATGGTAATGTTTGTGAATTGATCTTGGTATCATAAAGTTCAAGAAAAGTTATAGGTTAATCTCTTGTATGATGTCCAACATGAGAAAGTCAAATGGCAAAAATAATCTTACCAATTAAAAAACAATGAATTTATGTAGACTTTAATCCAAGTTTTGCATGATAAAGATGAACCCCTCCCAAAAATGTGCTTTACTGTTGAAGCTGAGTTTTTATTTTGATGGTTTTTTATTGAGAGAGAGACTGAAGAGGAGTTATCATTTTAGTTATGTTCCTATTTTTCTGTATATGGTTTATATGCTCTCCAATACAAGGAGTAGAGCCTGTATTTTATTCATTTCTATTGGTTGGCGATCACTGTTTTCTGCCTTGGTGATTCTGTAGTGAATGCTTTAAGTAGCTTATGACATTTTGCCCAAGTTAATTTTAATATTATATGGTGCAAGAAAAGCCATATATCAGTTTCTCGCAGGATGTCCAATAGAGAGAAAGTAAGCTGGTGACCAATTTCTTTCTGAATCTAATGGAGAATGGGGCTTCTGACCATAGCAATAGTTTGCTATCGCTCCTTAGTTTGATTGGAGTGTCTGGTGCAAAGCCCAACTCTTTTAGCACCCTAATTATCCACATTCCTTCACATACACCATGAGTTATTGCTTGTAGTTTTGCTTCTGCACTACTCCTTGACACCACAGATTGTATTTTGCTTCTCCAAGTCACAATATTTCCCCATATAGAAGTACAGTACCTTGAAGTTGATCTCCTAACTGGTAAGAACCCTGCATGGTCTGCGTCTGTATGTACCGCTATTTCTCGAGAGGTCCCTTTGGCAAAGAACAATCCACGGTCAGGTGTCATCTTAAGATATTGCATAATGGGCTTGTTTGGTTAGTCCGTTGGGAGAACGGACACAGATTCCGAGGTAAATATGTGAGAGGAATTTTGTCTCGGTAAGCGCAGGAATGGCTTTTGGATGCCCAAACGGGCTATCCAAACAAGCCTAATTCTGGACAACATCCATATGTTCTTCCATAGTTTCATTAGTAAACCTACTCACCATGCCAACTGCAAAGCTTATATCTAGACGTGTGTGAGATAAATATAGAAGCTTTCCTAGTAGTTTCTTGTACCTCTCAGCATCCATTGGCACTGATTTTTTTTTGTTCCTTTGTCTCTGTTTCCTCTTCCTCTCCTTTCTTATTATCGAGTTTAATTCCCGATTCCATTGGTGTATCTGCTAGTCTGGATCTAAGCATTTCTGTTTCTTTCAACAAGTCCAGAGTATATTTCCTTTGTGAGACTACGATTCCATCTCGAGATTGTGCCACCTCCATTCCTAGGAAATATCTGAGACCTCCTAGGTTCTTCACTTCAAACTCTCTTTTCCAGAGACTTCTTCAGTTCTGCCATTTCATTCACATCATCTCCTGTCAGAATAATGTCATCAACGTATACAATGAGTACGGCAACTTTGCCTTTGGAGCGTTTCACGGATAATGTATGGTCTACCTGGCTTTGTGCGAAACCAACCTTCTTAACAGCTCTAGTGAATCTCTCAAACCATGCTCTTGGAGACTGTTTTAAGCCATATAATGATTTGTAGAGCCTGCATGCAACTCCTGGAGTATTATGCTCAACCACACCTTGTGGAACATCCATATATACCTACTCTTCTAGATCTCCATTGAGGAATGCATTCTTCACATCCAGTTGGTGTAGAGGCCAATTCAAGTTGGATGCTAGGGATAGAAGTATTCGAATTGTATTAAGTTTAGCTACTGGAGCAAAGGTCTCCTGATAGTCAATTTCATATGTCTAAGAGTACCCTTTAGCCACCAATCTAGCTGTGTGCTTGTTGATTGTTCTACCAGTGTTGTATTTCTTGGTAAATACCCACTTGCACCCCACAGTCTTCTTGCCAGTTGGTAATTGGGTAATTTTCTAAGTCTGGTTCTTGCTAAGAGCCTTGATTCTTGCTCAATGGCCCTTTTCCAATATGGATCTTTGATGGTGATTGGACTTTATTTATACCTCTTTCGTACTTGAATTTTCAGGGTTTTTGATTCTATTTTAGTCCTTCATGACCCTTCTTGTGTTTAATTTGAGATTTAGAGTTGTTGAATTGGATTAGTGTAACTTTGGGTGCATCTGCCATGAATAATGATACAAATGTGCTTAAATTCTATCATGAGCAAATTATACTTCAAATATTTGCTATTCTATTTCAGGAATTCTGAACAAGAATATGAGAAGATGGTATGGAGAAGTTCGCTACGGCTGAAGTTCAAAATAGACGAGCATGAACTCTCGGCAGAAGTTCATCGCAACTAAACCCCAAGTTCGCCACGGCGAATATTGAGCACCAGCGACGGTTTGATTCATTTTCAAAAGGAACTTCATTATCCATACTTTACACTTCAATTCTGTTTTCACTGCTTTCTCTAAATGAAAAATAAAAAAAGAAATTTTGTTTTATACTCTAAGTATATAACATTTTTGAATTGAAGAAAACGGATTTAATTTGCAAAGCGAACCTCATCGCAAGCTAGTAAATAGTGGTACACAATCAGTTCCAGAGTGAACAACCATAGGGTTGCATCCTGTGCAATCCTTGTAAATCACAATTGTTTTGATCCATTTCCTAGGTTAGACAACGACAAGATTTTATAATCTGTGGCTTAGGTCGGATCAAAATTTGGCGTCGTTGTCGGGGAGCTAAGCTAAGTGCCATTAGTTGCTAGATTGTGTATTTTGTTTGCTTATTTTGCATTTGTTTTTGTTTGTTCATTTTGCATTTAGTGTATAGTTTAGGTTTAATTTGTGCATAGCATTGCATTTTAGAAACACTAGTTTTCATCTGCATTTTGCATAATTTTCACACTTTTCGCCAGACACAATATTACTTTAGCCGTGACCAAAATTTCTTTTTCACACTTCATCCACTCATTTCATTTCATTCACAACATATATACACTTCAATCATACATATCTTTCATACATACTCATTCTCACACCCATTCCATTCATTTTTTTCTTTCTTGTGTGTTTCAAGTTGTTTAGTTTGCTCCTGCCATGATTTTGCTTTTGTATGCCCAAAAAGAATCAGTTAGAACCTTACAATCCCGAGATTGAGAGAACATTGAGGGAGAGACGTAAGGCTTACAAAAAAAAAAGGAGAAAGGCAAGGTAGCTAGAGAAGTAGGAGAATCTAATATAGCTGAAGTAAATAGATTAGGAGAGTCTATAGGAGATATCATAGCTCAGAATCAATCCAACCCCCATCATCTATCGTAAACCCTAAAGTCCTCTTGATTCACACTATATTGATCTTGTGGTAGAGAGGTAGAATGATTACAAGCCTATAGTAGAGATTCGAATAAGCAGACCATAAGTGAACTTGTCCTTACAAAGTGAGCTGAGAGAGAAACACTTACTACCTTTGAGAGGAAGTGTCTTTTATTTAGTCTCTTGAATTTAACTCGCTCAGGGATTAATTTACTAGTGTATCTGCCATTATCCTTGTTAATTCCTTGACAAATGTTTTTACCAAATTCTGTACTCCTGGAGTCATGACAATATATATTTTTGATGCATTGATCATTTTAGAGTTTTTGAAAAGTTTTGTCCAGGAGTACAAAGGTTTAAGTATGGGGGAATTTGATTGAACCTTATTTATACCTCTTTCGTACTTGGATTTTTAGGGTTTTTGATTCCATTTTAGTCCTTCATGACCCTCCTTGTGGCTAATTTGAGATTTGAAGTTGTTGAATTGGATTAGTGTAATTTTGGGTGCATCTGCCATGAATAATGATATAAATATATTTAAATTCTATTATGAGCAAATGATACTTCAAATATTTGCTATTCTATTTCAGGAATTCTTAATGTTCAAAACAGACAAGCATGAACTCTCGGGAGAGGTTCGCCGCAATTAAACCCCAAGTTCGCCACGGCAAATATCGCGCAGCAGCAAATAACCAGGCTCTAAAAGGAAAATAAACCCTACCCGCCTTCTTGGATCCAACCCTGGACGGTTATTATGACTTAAATAGGGTAAGTGTCGAGGAAGAGAAAGGAGGAAGAGGCAGAGACCATTCCATTTTTCCCAATCTCTCATTCTATACTTACCAAAACCCTACTACCATTCTATTTTATCCATAATCCATTATAATGCTTCAATCTTCCATTTGGAGTTAGCTGAGGATCTCCCTTCCTCTTGAAGATGAAGATAGCATGAGTTTGAAGTGCCGAAAGGGGATTATTGGTTTTCAATCTGTATTTATGTTATAGATCATTTTGTTTCTGAGTTAGAACTTGTAATTTGTACGTAGATAGTCTCGGTCAAACCAAACTTGGATTAATTGTGTGGTGAACTTGTTTTGTGATTGACGTGGTAGATTGAAGTTTTACTTCTATCTATTCAATGAAATTTTTGTTTTCTTCTATCTTCCTAGTTATGCTTGTTTTAAGAGGCAATGATGTGTTGAGTTGAATTTGTTACTTTGTGATTTCTATACACACACTGTTTTTAAAGAGTTTTATGGAATTGAGTTCATTATATAGAATTTTTGATCCAGCGAGTTGGGGTTTTCATTACGAAACTTAGTGTGAGAACCAATACTTTTCATAATCTTTTACGAACTAGGATGGTTTGATTTATTTTCAAAAGGAACTTCATTATCCATACTTTACACTTCAATTTTGTTTTCACTGCTTTCTGTAAATCAAAAATAACAAAAAGAAATTTTGTTTTATTTTGTAATTAGCTCTAAGTATATAGCATTTTTGAATCGAAGAAAACTGACTTAATTTGCAAAGCAAACCTCATCGCAAGCTAGTAAATAATGGTACACAATTAGCTTTAAAGAGAATGACTCTAGGGTTGCATCCTGTGCAATCATTGGGAATCGCAATTATTTTGATCCATTTCCAAGGTTAGACAATGACAAGATTTTATAATCTGTGGCTTAGGCCGGATTAGATGGCATCTCGAAAGTTGTTAGGCAACTGTTCATCTGCCAAATGAGTGATAAATCTTCACAGAGAGGGTGATAACTTGTCATATAAAATAAAATTACTAATTGGGTGTTAAGTTAATGATCTTACCCCCTTTCTCAAAGTGATAGGCCAGCTAAGGTCATCGGAACCTAGAGTTGAGGTGGAGTCATGGACATGTTCAGTTCTAGAGGGCCCTTCATTGTTTAGATCTGATTCAGTTTCATCTCAGATTCGGTAGTGTCTGCCTCCTCGTTTCCATTTTCCTAATCATTCTCAAGCACTGTTGTGGTGTTATCAGGTTCAGCCTCCAATTGATCCAGATTAAATGAGGGTGGTTCTAAGGCCAAGGGTGTGTTGGTTGGGTTATCCTTAAGTGATATGGGAGAATTGGATGCAGTGTTAGGATGTTGTGGGGTCGACGGATAATCAAAAATCCCATTCCTCCTCACTCTCCTCCTGAATGTGTGGTTTGGTGTAATACGGGCGTGATTCATCAAAAGTGACATTAATGGTGACAAAGAATCGCTTCAAGGTGCGAGTAGAATTTGTAACCATGTTGAGTGGTTGGGTACCCCAAAAAGATGCACTGGAGAGCACAAGGATATAATTTCCCACCATGATCATTATGGACATAGGCCACACACCCAAATATACGTTGAGGAATATGTTTAAGGATATGAGACTGGGGATAGATCTGGGAAAGGAATTGCATGGTTGTTTTGAAGTTTAGTGTGGCTAAGGGAAGGCGATTAATAAGGTGGATGGCAGTAAGGATTGCTTCCCCCCAATAAAATTTTGGAACATATTGGTGAGCATTATGGCTCAAGTTACTTCAAGGATATGACGGTTTTTCCTTTCAGCCGTTTCATTTTGTTGAGGTGTGTTAACACAACTAGTTTGATGGATGATACCATGTTGATCAAAATAATTTTGAAGGTCCTTCCTCATATACTCTCTCCTATTGTCACTCTGAAGGACTTTAATGGATGTATTAAATTGGGTTTTGATCATTTTGTGAAATTTTTGAAATACGACATGAAGATCTGACTTATCCTTGATAAGTAGGTAAACCGTGTGTGGTCATCAATCAGTGTGACAAACCACTTAGAATGAGGAAAGTGTGGGAATGTGGACTAGGCCCCATATATCACTATGCACAAGGGAAAAGGGTGAGAAAATTCATGAGAGTGTGGTTTGTAGCTACTTTTAGTGTGCTTGGATAATTTGCAGATTTCACAAAGGGGAAAAGAAGTTATTTTATTCATGGAATCTGGGAACAATCAGGATAAATATTTAAAATTTGGATGACCCAACCTATAGTGCCATAACAAGACTTCTTTATTTGTGAATTGAGGACGTGAATCTGCTGCCAAGCTTAAAGTACTTGCTGCTACCTGTCTGCATGGTTGATATTCTGTACAATAAAGCCCCTCTAGGAACTTAGCCACGCCAATCGTCTTGCCCAACTTCAAGTCCTAAAATAAGCATTGTGAGGCAAAAAAATTAATATCACAGTTGCTAATCCGAGTAGCTTTTCCCACAGAGATTAAGTTACATCTCAAATCAGGTGCAAACAGCACATTTGTAAACACAATATTGCCAAATAAGCACACTTTTTCTATCCCATGAACTTTAGCATATTTCCCATTAGCAACTTTTATAAGCATGAGTTTATCACACGACTTAATATTATGGAGAAGCTTGTCATTACCAGTCATATGGTCAGTGGCTCTGGAGTCCACAATCCACATTTGATCTTGATGAACATCAGTTTTGAGAGCTAAGACAGCGTTACCTGTGTAGGCGACATTTCCAGTGGCAACTAACTCCTCTTTTGTATCATGCTTAGCCAGTATTTTCCTAAGAAATTCTAGCTCCTCTCTGTTCAACTTCCCTTCAGGTTCAGTTTTGATTTCTAAGGTGGTTGCATTAGCTTTTGTTTCAGGTTTCCCTTTTCCTTTATAAGTCTGGGGCTTTCCATGTAACTTCCAGCAGACTTCTTGTGTGTGCCGCCAGGTTTTTGGCAGTGATCACACCACTTTTTCTTGCCTTTTCCATCACTAGTGAATAGTGCCCTCTTGCTGCAAGTGCACTTGGTTCACTTTCAGAAATTTGTAGCCTAGGAACAGGGAGTAATTTTCTGCTCTCTTCAGCCTTTGCTGTGAAAAATACCTCTGAGACAAGGTAATTTTTCTTGACTCATAATCCTTCCCCTTATTTCATCATAGGAAGGTTGTAAGCCAAGAAGAAATTTATAAATTCATTTTTCTTCTTTAATCTGACTGTACAACTTTGCATCTGTTGTGCAGGTCCATTCCAGTACCTCATATTCATCTAATTGCTGCCACAAACTAACCAGTTTGGTCCAATATTCAGTAACAGTGAGGGTACCTTGCTTGAGCTGATCCAGCCGTGCTTCTACCTCCAAAATCGCTGCTCTGTTTTTTAGGGAGGCGAACATGTCTCGCGCTGCTTCCCACACATCATGGGCTGATTTAAACAAGTTAAAACTAATGCTGATCTTGGTGGTCATTGAGTTTACCAACCAGGACTGCACCATCAAGTCCTCTGCCTTTGGGGTCGGATGCCACTGGTTTCGCTGCTGCACCATTTAGGTAGCCAAACTTCCCTTTTCTGATGACAAAAAGACGCACGCCCAAGGACCACTGAAGATAGTTTTGGCCATTCAAGCAGTGGATAGTAATGGGAGAGTTTCCAGCATCAATCGGAGCTTGGAGGCTCCCACCTTGGTTTACCGGCAAAGCTGAGGTGTTGTTCGCCGATGGGTGTGAGCCGCCTTGGTCTTCATTGTTCAGTCTTTGACCAAACCGGATCATCTCTGCTCTGATACCATGAACAATATGGTGCTGGAATAATCTGTTTTATTCATCGAGAGGAAAACACTGATTTATAGAGCTAATCCTAGGTTATAACATAACCATCAGCTCAAGATTACAATATATTAGGAGGAAATTAAGGGGCAACAAATCTGCCACTATCTTAGGATACTAACAACTAATAAGTCAACAGCAGTACATTAAATGGGCCAAGATAATAGGGATACATTAATGACCAGACATTAATATGTAGAAAATTGATGGAGACTTAGTATAGGGTATTTGAGTCTTATGTTGAAGAGCGTTGATCAGCATGCCTTCTTTATTTTATTTTTTTGGCTTTGTATTTTTTATTTTATTTATTCTGTTTTCCAGTATTTTTTCTTTTAGCTCATCTGATTATTTTATCATTTTTTTAGGATAGGATTTGTTTAGACAATATTAGGATATATTTACCAAAAACTGATTAGTAGCAATTTACCCTAGATTTCGTTGAGCAAATCTTATTTGCTTAGAGAATATTGGGATATCTTTTTAGCTTATCCGATTATTTTATCAATTCTTCTATTGTGGACATACGAAGCAGATCTTATTGCATGTGTTCTTTATACTGTTAATTAATTTGCATCAAGTAGATAGCATAATCTGTCTCTCCTTACCCCCTAGAAAAGATTATGAATTTGCAATCATGTCCTGAATCAAGGAGTTCTATTCTATCACTGTTTTAGGATGACAAGGATAAGAGAATACAGGAATTAACGGCAGAGCTTCAGAATAAAAAGCGGTTGTGTGCTACATATCAAGAACAGCTAACTGCTTTTATGGAAGTTGTCGAAGAGCACAATGAAAAGCTGTCTGAGAAAATTCATCATGTAATTAATAATTTAAAAGAATTTGAGCCCTTAGAGCAGGAGCTCTTGCACAATAGGTAGCCTTGGCAATAAGGTGAGTGTTCATATTTTGAACTTTTTTAAGTAAAAAACATTCTACCTTATCTATTGGTGCTACTGCTATTAAGTTATCACTTATGTTCTGCTCTTTAATTAGAGGTTTTTGGTGATATTTCCGTGGAGGATGGCTTCTCTACAGTTTAAAGTGGCAATGACTGTACCGTTTGGGAAATCGTTGGGAGAATGTATTTTGACAGAATGCATTTATGTTTAGATAAATATTAGATTCAAAGTACATTTATTTTACAAAAAGGAGTTTTTTGCTCATAATGTATTTTGAAAGGAGTTACCAAACACTGAACTTTGCAAGCTAATGGACTTTTAGGTTTAAAATGCATTCTATAAACCCAGACGTGGTTCTGAACAGGACACTACAATTCTTTCACCTGGCAAAGGTCAACTTTGGATTTGAATGAGGATTTTGTGTTTTGATCAGTCTTCATGCTCATCCAGTAATTTTATGTGTAAACAGGCTTGACCTCCCATAAGGGTTTCAGGCTTTGTCAGTTCGCATCCTTGTTGTTTGAATTTCAAGGAATATCATTGTTTTCCCCTATCGGTTTTCTGATAAATTTGAACTCTAAAAGTGTGATTTTTAAACACACATTTCTTTGTCTCCTACCTTTTTTACACTTTCTACATCTCACCAAAAGATCATCTCTTCCCTACGTTGTCTCTCATGGCAAATATTATTAAGACAAGATTGATTTCAATCTGATCTCGTTCTCCACTCTATCCTCAATACTAATTCTGAATGTATTTTCTGAAGATTACATGAATCAACCAAAACACAGCAACCTCCTTTTCCTTTTTATCTATCAACTGCTGGGCGAAGCCCATTTTTCTCTGAAGTATCCTTATCCCAGAACAAGGACTTTTAAGAATATTCTTTTTCATGAAGTCATGTGCTGTGTTCAATTAACACCTGTTTAACCTACCTCACTTGGTATGAAGCCCTTGTCTTTCTAAATCATCTAGAGCGAACCCCTTTACATTCGTATGCAGTTGAAAATAAGCCGTATTCACAACTCGTGAAGAGTTTTACTCCCTATACTTTTTATATTTTGTATGTGATAGTTATATTACATGTCAAATATCTAATGGCATTTGTGCAAACTCGATCCCTTTATTTCAATATACTCAGGATAAATTGCTTGGCTGATTTAAGCAAATTCTGCTAACTTCACGTTTCGTTTTCTCGCACCCTAGATGTGATTGTCAAAATGATGGGGGTTTAAGATTCCAATGCATGAGTAGGGCGGTTTAAGATTTTGATGCTTCATAATTCTATTAACATGAAATAGAAATATCGTTTAAGCTCCCTGATATAATTGAGATTTGTTTCACATTTGAATAATGCGATTCATTGACCAAGTCTACATTACATATTTACATGCTTGGCTCTGTGCATGCCAGTTTGACCATTGATCTGAATCTAACTGGTGAAATCATGCCATTGCAGAAACATGGAATGGCTATTGATTGAAAAGACGGCTCATGTCTCCCCTTATTGTGCTGAAGTTGGTGCAGTTGTAAATATATGTCAAGACCGGCATTTTGATACAGAACTGGTGCCCCTTTCTATGGATAATAAGCGAATTACTATTTTCTGAAATGAAACAATAACTACATAATTTGATCTTTTAAGAAGTAACTTTCAATCCAGTTTCTCAGTAATTTTTCTCGAATAATTTCTGCCCCTTTAGACAACCGAACTGAGAAATGAGTGTCCGTGACTTCAACTGATCGATGGGGGACGAAAAAGAATTGGAAGAAATTGTTGAGAAACAGAATTGAAAGTGTTATATAATTAATTTGAAGAGCCAGATTGAGAAATCATCTTCCATGAACAACAGTGATTTACAACATTCTTTCTTCATATAAGGTGGTCTTTCTATAAGTAATAAATTATATTTGTCTAAAAGTTTAATACATTTTTTCCTATTTTTACCTCTTAACTAATTATACATGTCCATTTCATCTCTTTTTTTTTTCACTTATTTTCTTGTATCTTTTTTTTTTCATTCATTCTCTTTTCTACTTATTGTCTTCACGAATAATGTTACCGTGGGGCTACATCTTTTTTAACATCATAATGGTCAAATTGATATGCCTCTATCATTTCTGTTGGAGCTCTGCAAAAGTTACTAACGCTTCTATATCCTAAAGAGCGTAATTTTATGCAGTTGTTCTGTAATTTTATCAAAAAGAAAATAAAACAAACAAACTTCTTGCACTGTTGTAATATATTTCGATGGATCTCTCCTGAAATTTATTAGGACAAAGAAGTTTGATAGTCCTCAATTTTTTTGTGGCTCTTTAATGTTAATAATTTTTATGGTAGGGTGAAAATTTTTTATTTTAAAACTTTCAGGTTTGAAATAGTCCCTCCAATATATTTGCTTTGGATACTTTGACAATTAACGTTAACAATTTTTTTATATGAAAATTTTATAGAGGGGTCGGGTTCATCCACAAGCCAAAGGTAGGGTGAAAATTTTTTATTTTAAAACTTTTAGGTTTAAAATAGTCCCTCCAATATCTTTGCTTTGGATACTTTGACAATTAACGTTAACAATTTTTTTTATATGAAAATTTTATACAAGGGTCGGGTTCATTCACAAGCCAAAGGTAGGGTGAAATCTCTCTTCCTCTTAGGTGATACCAAATAACATTAACAATTTTAATTGTAAGGTAAAAATGTTTCATTTTAAAACTTTCAGGCTCAAAATAGTTCCCTAATAAGTTTCGTATATTTAGTACCCATTCGTAGAAACTTATAACTTATTTTTACCCTTTTACCCTTGAATAAAATATACAATATGACAGAACAATCAAGCTCATCGGTTCTGATTACTCAAAATTTGATCTTCTCGATGCTTATCCATCATTTTTGTATAATCATTTCACCGAATCGTCCTTAGTTCTATCTTCCTCTATCGCTTATAAAACATTATAATTATACATCTTCATTTTGCGATTCCATTAAGAAAAAAAATAAAACACACATTGCACGTTAATGGTATTTCTTAAAAAATACTTTTCCCTATTTCAATTGAAATTTTTGTTTTCTAATTCTTTTTTATCCAAAATTCAAATAATTATGATTCTGTTTATTTATTTGACAGAGCCGGGCCGTTTTGCTCGGGGGGAGACTGGAGCGCCGAGAGCGCCCTCTATCACCATTCGTCGATCGCCTCAAACCGAGCAAGTCCGCCGCCGCCGTCTCCACCTTATTTCGGTAAGCCCGTTTTGCTCTTATCTGATCCCAATCTCTTCTCATTCTTCTGCTTCATTGGTTTGAACCCAGTGCGGGCTTTCTATTTCTGGGTCCAAAGATATTCATGGTTGGTGCGGGAAAAATTTTGACCTTTGTGTATTTAAAACTATCCATTCTCCATTCCATAACATGCTCTTGCTGTTTTTGAGCATTTTGAGTTCCAGCAACCAAATACCGATTATTTCTGTGTGTGGGTTCTTGAAAGCCAGAGTTTAGCATCATCCTCCTAGCTTTCAACCTCATTGATATCTCCTAGTATGAGCTTCCCTGAGCCTATTCCTGATAACACCGTTGGCAAACTCCGAAGGAGAAACAACAAAATCGCTGTCTTGCCATATGAGTTAATTTTGTGATTATGGATAGATATTGCCTTCCTTCCATTAGACCATTGATACTGTCTTTTTTGGTTTGTTGTATATTATCTTAATTCAATGTATGAAATTAATTAAATATATATAGTCATTCATTATGAATGGTTGCTGTGAACAGTTAAGATGAGGCGTTTTCACTGAATTTTTTTTTTTTTGCTGTGGACACTGACCATACTAAAGTTGTTTGGGGCCATTTTACATGTGAAAGTTTTAAAATGGTGTATTTTCGTCTGATCTATTAAAAATGTCAACGTTGAGCACATTTTGGAATGTACTTGAACCATATTCCCAAGTAGAGCTTTTCTGAACCACCTGGACTGAAGAAACCCAATTCAAAACTTCCATCTCCAGAAATTGACTGGGATTGGTTCAGGTAATCAGCTGCACAAAAAAAAGAACTATCAAAAAGCAAAAATAAAA
>JANTPZ010006002.1:0-13846 GCA_025593235.1 Vachellia pachyceras
GCCTGAGATCAGAAGAACGAGGAGAGAGGAAAGGATAGAGGGAGGAAGACAGTTGTGGCTGAGTGGCGAAGTCAACAGAGTTGATTCCTTAGTCAACAAACTTTCATATGAACTTTCTATCAATTCTTCCCTCCAACGTGTTGCGTTCCGGCATCATCGCTCTCTCCATTCACTATTTTAATTAAATTAAAAAAATTAATTAATATTTCTCTCCTCATTGCAACCTCCTTCCTTCCTCCGCCCACTCAGTTCACAGCTATTTCCACTCTTTTTTTAAAAAAGAAAAAGAAAAAAAATACTGTGTCCCACTTACTCGGTAGTATTTTTCTATGTTCCTCTTCAAATATAGTGACGATTTTGTTTTTGTTTTTTCCCCCCAACAAAGGCTTTGTTTGTTTTGCCCGTTGGCACAACGGGTGCGCTTACCGAGACACTTTTCCTCTCACATAAATTGCTTCGGAATCTGTATCCATTTTCCCAACGGACTATCCAAACGAAGCTAAAATTGTGGTCAAAATTCATACTCCAACCACACCCACTCACAATTTATTATTCTAACAAAAAAAAAAGAATGATATGCCGTGTGTTAAATTCACCTAAACATAAAAAGCACAACTATCATCAAATATTAAAATATATTAAGAATTATACTAAAGGTTTAAAAAATATTAAAAATTATGAATCTATCTTCAAAGCGAATCCATTAATTACAAACACGCGGTTGAGAATCCCCAGAAAATACCTCCAAATGTAAATTTTGATCCTTAGTAAAAATAAAAAAATGGAAATTTATAATCAAGTCACAGTAAGAAGAATTAATGAACAAATGTGTTAAAAATAGGGAAAATTACCATCAAGTCCCAACAGTAGCTGATTTGATTGTTATTCAAGACTAGTAAGATTATTAAGGTTAAAGTATAATTTTAGTCTTTTATATTTGAGTTAGGTTTCACTTTAATCCTTTAAGTTTAAAAAGTACACTTTCAGTCCCTCAAACTTAACGCCGTTAGTCTCTATTAACGGAAATTGCAAGCTAATCAAATTTAATGCTATTATTTTAAATCTTTTTTATTTTGTACAATTTAAAATATCAAATTTATTATATTATTAAATTCAAATTAATATGTGAGCATGTTTTGTCAACATTTTATTGTATAGTCATCAATTAAATTTGATAAGTCAGCAATTTCCGTTAAGAGAGACTAATGACGTTAAGTTTGAGGGACTGAAAATACACTTTTTAAACTTAAAGGACTAAAGTGAAACCTGACTCAATCATAAAGGATTAAAATTATACTTTAGCCTATTATTAATGATAACTGGACCAATTACTATTAGAATCTGATGGTAACATTATCAATCTTTGGGATATTTTATTCTAGGATCTCATGGTAAATTTCAAAATAGAACCATTCGCGTGACACGTGTAGCTCAGGGGTAGGAGGGGCAAAAGAGACAATTGGAGGCGGTGAGGACTATGGAAGAAGCCAAGGGGGCCAAATCAAGATCAAAGGGGTCAAAGAAGGCTTCAACTCAACATGTTGAATCGAAAATAACACGCAAGTTGAACGAACCCCCCCCCCCCGGGGTACCACTGGCTGGGCCCCACACAGAGCCCCTCACTATATATACTCCTCTTCTCTCGCTTCTCTCTCCCAAGTAACTAACTCATCTCTATTCAACGTTCAAACCAAACCCAAACCCCACAACGTTCACAATATCTCTCTTCACTAAGACCCATTCAAATTTTCTTCCTTTGACCGATCTCCAAATCCCTCCTTCTCCTTCAATCTTCAATCTCGGAGCTTCAGCCATGTCGTGCTCCGTCGCACTATCTAACTCGCCGGTATTCTCTCCTTCGTCTTCTCTCTTCTGCAACAAGCCCTCCGTCGTCATCTCCTCCTCGCCGGAATCCCTTTCTCTCTCTTTGTCCCACCTCAAGCCTTCCGCTCCATCTTCTTCCTCTTCGCCTTCTTCACCTTCCTCGCCTTTTCGCCTCCGCCTCCTCAAGCCTCCTCCTCCCACCGCCCTCTCCAGTTCCGCCTCCGCATCAGCTCCTTCCTCGTCCACCTCGCCTAAAGGTACCGTTTTGAAGAGGAAGAGGCCCGCAAGGCTTGCGATTCCCGTCTTGTCTCCCACTTTTGCGGTTCCGGCGACGCCGTCTTGTTCGGTGGCTCAAGATGTTCTAGAGGCTGAGGACCTTGGGTTCTCTGTGTATTGTAAGAGAGGCAGGCGAGAGTACATGGAAGATCGTTATTCAGCTGCCGTCAATCTTCAAGGAGAGGCCAAACAGGTGAAATTCTCTCAGACTAGTTATTGTCCTATATATTATACAAATTTGTTTGAAGAACTGATTGTGCTTTTTCTGCATGTCTCTCTATCTATCTTGTTATTATTACTTTGAGGGATAGAAAGAAGTAGGTTAATAGCCTGAGCTTTTAATTATTCGAAGGAGAATGAACTCCTTTATTTACTATCATTTATGTTAATAGAAATAACTGGAAGAAAGAAGGATGGAGTAGCAGCTCAGGAAAAACAAAATTCATAAAGATCCAATTGAACTAAAGAAATTATTTTTTAGTTAGTTGACTGACATGGGAAAATTTGGTAACGATCCCTGCAGAATTCTTGTTGGTTCTCTATGTTTAATGTTGCTATCTAGGTAGATATTAAAAGTTATAACATTATTGCTTACCAATTTGTTTATATCATTATGGCAGGCTTTCTTTGGCATATTTGATGGGCACGGAGGTTCAAAAGCTGCTGAATTTGCTGCAGCTAACTTAGGAAAGAATGTCATGGGTGAAGTTACAAGAAGGGATGGAGATGGCATAGAGGAGGCAGTGAAACATGGTTACCTGAACACTGATTCTGATTTCCTAAAAGAGGATCTCCATGGTGGCTCCTGCTGTGTAACAGCCCTGATTAGGAATGGAAACCTTGTTGTTTCTAATGCCGGCGATTGCCGTGCTGTTATTAGCCGAGGTGGCGTTGCAGAAGCCCTCACATCTGATCACAGACCTTCAAGGCCAGATGAAAAGGACAGAATTGAGACCACAGTAAGCACTTGATCTTCATCACATCATTGTATTTATTTTTTTCTTTTTTGGATTGTGTCTGCCATTTTGGATTCAAAAGCTTAACCGTTGTTTGAATTTTGTTTTTTCAGGGTGGCTATGTTGATTTATGCCGTGGTGTTTGGAGGGTTCAGGGATCTCTAGCCGTTTCTAGAGGAATTGGAGATAGGTATTTGAAGCAATGGGTGATAGCTGAACCCGAGACTAAAGTTCTCAGGATTGAACCTGAACATGACTTGTTGATATTAGCTTCGGATGGACTATGGGATAAGGTGTGTGAGATTAATCCAAATATTCAATTTATATGATGTTCATAAAATGTTACCACTGAACTATTTAACTGAAAAATGGTTTTTCCTTTTGTGATTCTTGTTTCAGGTTACTAATCAAGAAGCAGTGGATATTGCACGTCCTCTTTGCAATGGGGCTAGTAATTTGTCACAACCATTGATGGCCTGTAAAAAGCTTGTAGATTTGTCTGTTTCAAGAGGCTCAAGTGATGATATTAGTGTTATGCTGGTAAAGCTGGCACTCTTTACTTAAACAAGTTTCATTCTTTTTTAGTTGAAGAGGAGAAGAATTCATCTGAGCTACGCTCCATTAAAAATAAAGAAGGGTTGGACAATTCTGCAGAAGGATGTCGAGGGAAAGACGGTGGTGATATATGATGTTATTTATTAATTATTAGATTATTAGGTTAGCTAAATTCTTTTTTGTATATATACCTGACCATTTTTTGCCCCTTATTAGAGGGAAGAGATTTAATTTAACAATATAACAACTTGGAATAAATCTTAATATTGTAGAACAGTAGTCAGCACCTAATGAGATTCATTTTATTCTTTACCTTGTTTTCTCTTTTTGCCATTCACTAACGTTGACTGACTGACTACCTTGTAGTTGGTTACAGGTGCTTAATCTGTATCTTTGATAAGTGTTCCCTGCCTGTGAAACTAATTATGGGTTTAGTGAGTTTTTCGGACTAAACAAATATTTTTGCACTCATCACATCAAAGTGAATATTTTTTACAGGTCTTTATATTTTGTTTTCAAAATTGAAGCCATCAATTTAATCAGAAATAAACACAGCCTTCTTGGATTGCATCTTGTTTTGATAGAGCTGAATCATACAAGATTGTTTAAATTAAAGATTTTTACCAGTTGTAGAAATTAATTTTACAAACAAGGTCAATAGAAGGGAAGTAGAAATTAAGGAACATGTAACACTTCAAGAAAGAGGAACATGATCATCCTTTTCAGTTCATGATGGTTGAACAATGCTAAAAATATCTCTTTAAACAACATTCAATTGTTGTTCTCTTGCCATCAACAGCTTTGATAGAGACATATATCTTAAGACCATTCATACTTGAACTGATCATGATTGAAGACATGTGTTGGGAGGTATATTTCAACACGATTAAGCGATTGCCGTTGGCTTTTGTCAATAGTCATAACAAAAGATATGGTCAATGAACACTGTCTTCTAGTCATACGAAAATGATATGAAAGATTCATTTACTTGTGTTTGGGAATTTCAAAAATTCCTGCATCCACCTTTAAAGCAAGAGATAAACATAGATTTTGCGTCCACCTTTATAATAGGGAAAAATTCTGCTATCAGTTAGACTCAAAATCTTGCATATATTATGTAAAAAAAAAAAAAAAAGCTGTAGATATTGATAAGTGATGACTCTTTCATTTCAAGAATCCCCCATTGATCAAAAAAAACCTTTCAGGAGAGAGGGAACCTCTTTGTGAGATGAGAGAATGTCTAAAAAATGAGTGTCTTAGGCAGTGGAATGAAAATGAGTGGCTGGGGTTTTGAAATTTGAAAAATTTTCTTTATGAATAGTAATGGTGGAAGAGACTTACAAGTATACATTGATTTAATCTAACAAGTAGTATGGATTTAATAATGAGTTGATACAATGACATTTTGCAAGCTGTAAATGCAAAACGGTAAATTAAACAAGTGAATTCGCAAATCCAAATCAAAGAGCAAGTTAGCACAATCATGTAAGTTCAGAATGTAAAAACAGGAATATCAAAACGGGAATCACCGTTTGAGAACGTGGTAGAGAATTATTTTTACGCAAGTCAAGGTAAATATGTGAAGGAGATTATCTCGTTTTGCTGAAAAATACTGTTGAACGTATTTGACTTTGAATAAGTTGTTCTAAACAAGCCCGGGATCAAGGACAGAACCCTCTTTCTATTTTTCTTTCGAACTGCTACTTTGAAGTTTCAAACATTAATGTAACTTTTATGCCAATCAAGTTCCCAATTTTGGGGCACGACGTGAGTGCGTTTATCACCAAAAAGAAAGAAAGAAAGAAACACTACTCATACTCACATCAAATACTCTTTTTTTTTTAGTTTTTCTATGATATAAAAAGTGCTCTTTTATACCTATTATGAGGAATTTTCAATATTTTAACAGTTGTTGAATGATTAATGTTGGAAAAAATCTCAAGATTTTATTTTCATTCTTATTTTTAAAGGAAGGTAAAACTTTGCTCTACTAGCATTTTATTAGATAAAACTACTTTTAGGTATATTTTATAAAATATGATATCAATTTTCCTCTGCAAGAAAAAATAAAGCATTGAAGAGAATAAGGAAGAATGAAAATCGTGCAAAAAATAAATTAGAGGAATTTAAATCACATTATATGTTTTGAAAATGTTGTTCACAAGTTGCAGCTAATTTTTGGCTCTAGCATGAATTTTGGTGGCCACAGCCACAATCATGAGAAGAGGACTTTTTTTTTAACAAGGTGTCTTAGACATATAGTGGAAATAAGCCTGGTGACCTATGATCTGACTCAAGCAGTTTCAAACTTTTTAGGAAGCTCATTTTGCTTATTAGGTCAGGTCTACATTCTCGAATAAGTGCTTGTTTGGGAACTCCATTGGGAGAAAGAAGTTTACAGATTTCTAGATGATTTTACAGATTTCAAAATGATTTTTACGGATTTCAAAATGGTTTTGTTTTAGCTAACGTGCATCGTTTTGGGAATGAAGTTCCCAAACATGTACTAAATTTATTAAATCCGCTAGGCTAGCTTGGCTGCAGCCACAATCATGAGAATAGAATTTTTTGTTTGACAAGGTGTCTTACACATGTGGAAATTAAGGCTGAGCAAAAGACCCGCAATCCGGTGAGCCCACTCGAAAATTTGCTAGTTTTGGTCTGCCCAAAAATGACCCGAACCGGGCGACCCATGCATTAAACGGGACGGTTACGGGCATACCCTCGGGCTCCCTGTGCAAGCCTGTATATATTTATTACTTTTATATGTTTATTATATCACAAAATATAGAGTTTTGATCTTACAAACTAACAATTTGCCTTGGCCTAATGGTACAAAGGATGGTTTAAAACTCTTACCTAAAACTCTTACCTACAGATACTGGGTTCGATTCCCTCGTTGGCTCATTCCATCAAGTTATGCTCTTCCCCCCTTTTGCAGTTTTGCACAAAATCACTTTCGCCTTCCTTCCTTATGGCCTTTTGCAGTTAACGAGTACCAGCACCGGCAACATTATGTCTCATCGCCGTCCCCAACACCCAAAGGCGAGAGCTCTGACTCATGCCCTCGATCACGTTCGTCATGCAAGAAGCCGTCACTGTCAATGCTTCATTCCTCCATCGCCAGTGCCTCAATCAGCACTCAGCAGTGTCTTTCATCTTTCCTGAAGCTTCGCTCCACCGTCTTCTTCTCGCTGATGACTGAGGATTCCCATCATGAGGTCGGCAATTTCGTCCCTATACAGATCGGGATTCCGTCTCTTTGCTTTGCCTTTACCCTGCGATTCCATCTCCGATATGGTTTCTCATATGCTTACCCTAGTTTCATGAGGTCAGTGCATCTCTACTTTCGAATCTATGGCTGCGAGCGTCCTTGGTTAGGTCCTGAGGGTGATTTTAAAAAGGTTAGCCCATACCCGCCTTGCTCAACCCGTTTATTATGAGCACAAACGGGTTAGCACCGGGATACGGGCTAACCTGAACCTGTTGCAAAATAAATGGGCGGTGGTCAGTCTGTCCTATCCATTGCTCAGCCCTAGTAAAAACAAGCGAGGTGACTTATGATCTGGCTTAATTAAGAATAATAGTCTCAAACTTTTCGATAGCTTATTTCACTTAATAGATCATGTTTACATTCACCAAGAAGTCTATTAAGTCCGTTAGACTTACTTGGGCCTGTTTTAGAAGGTCCATTTGGATTGAGTTGTTGTAATTTTGGGTCAATTTATATAATTGGGGCTTAATTTTTTTAATCTGTTTTAAGGTATATTTGAAGGCCTAAACTTGTTTTTCAGTAAAGGCCTGCGTTTAGCTTATTGCATGTTTGAAATTTTTAAAAATTTAACTTTTTTAAGAGTTTTTAGGCCATGTCATGTTTTGGCCTAAAAAAAGACTTGTAACAAGCCATAGATTAAATTTAAATCGATTTGTGATAAGGCAAACATGATTTGTTCATAGTAATAGATGACTTGTTTCCACTTCTCACATAAATCCATGGCAAAAATGTGGGAGAAGGTAGATCACAAACTTGCATCACATGTGAGAAAGTTAACAACATTTTAGCATCTCTAGAAATGAAGATGGCAATCCAATTTATTTTTTTCATAACTCACTTAAAAAGATTTCTTTTGTTAAAATATATGTATTTTTCAATTGGAGACAATTATATTTAAAGTATTGTTGAATATTAAATGTGAGCACCTTCCTAGACTTGTTAAGAACAACGTTTCTAAAAGTTAAACGAACGTTCAACAGTATTTTTCCGTAAAACGAGATAATCTCCTCCACATATTTACCTCAACTTATATAAAAGTATTTCTCTATCGCATTCCCAAACGTGCACACTAGTGAGAATTCAAGTCTTAGTCAGCAATTTTGTGAGGAACTAGTTCTTTTCGCTAAACTCAACCTGGTTAGTATAAAAGAGGTAAAGTAGTATTTGATGTCAATTTATTTATGGGTAGTAAAGTCTTATGCCCTGCTTGGTATGATAGAATTGGGCACATGGAAATGGAACCCAATTCCATCATACATGCATGTTTGGTAGCATGGAAATGGAATTCAATTCCATTTCCACCAAAACCTCAGTTTGAATTCCATCTCTCAACCTAAGATTTGTAATTTCATGTCTGTAATCCCATTTTTGCCCAACGATCATGACTGCACAAGCGACACCTCCGACACGACGACCACACCAGCGAGCACCTCTGATGGCAACGACCGACGGCTTCGATCTTCACCTTCACCTTCAATGATGGTGACCTCCGGCATTTTTCAACTTCGATCTCCAACATCGGCTTCGACTTCGACGGAAACCCACGACGGCGACCCACGAGGCTACAGCTTGATGGCAACCGATGATGATTTTTGCCCCCTTCGGTTTCGACGGCGATGAGGCCATGCAGATGGGCAAAAAAATTTTCTTAAAAAAAGATTTTTTTAATTTAGAAGGGCTTTTAGTTCTTTCCATATAAAAATCATGTCTCATTTCCAAGGCATACTAAACATACTTTTAAACCTCATTTTCATTTCATCAAAATGAATTCTGTGTACCAAACAAGCTATTATAGTTAACATACATACGCACAATGTACATAGTGGGAGAAAGGGGCATCTTTTTCTTTACAAGGCACGGACATGTATTCAATTATTAAAAAAAACAAATTCTCCTTAAAACACAATCGAACAATAAAGTTAAACGTAACAATGTTATAGTGCCTGTTTGAATATGTGAAGACATTATTGGTGGGTGATTTCTGTAAGTAACTTCATAATTAGAAATATGTATTAATCCTGATGAATCCATGTGACCTAATTCATTTAAACCCTTCTTGTATAAGAAAAAATAACACTTGTTTTTTTATTACTATTATTAGCCTATATCATTACTTTCTCCTATTCATAATTTTTTTTGGAAGCACAATTTGTTGTACAATTGAATTTTTTAAAATAGCTGTAATTTTTACCTTCACCCCTTCTAAATAACACAAATTAAAAAAAATCTTTTATTTGAAAATTGAGAGAGAGGACATATTTGAAATATAACAATTAATATTATACAAAATCTTCCAAAGAAACTTATCCTTATAACTTATTTTTTGATAAAATGATTTATATTATGAATTACATAGAGTATTGGTCGCCATTTTAATTGATAAATTGTTTATATAAAATTCTTAAATATATGATCTTGATTCTCTTTATCTCTCTTATTTAATAATATTTTTTATACTACTCTAATCAATTTTATAGTTTTTCTCACTATTCTTCCTCTCATATCTAATAGTTGAAAGAAGAGTGGATTGGGCAAAATGATATAATTTTTATATAATAATAAAAAATAAAAAATGATATATAATTAATATTTCCAATTACATCCTGTCATGTGTTCTATTTTTTGTATGAATTTATAGTCAAATGATAATATTTAAAAAAAAATACATGACACCATCTAATTCAATAATTTAATATTATAAATATAATGAACTAGATTTACATATACACACCCTCATCGCTCGATTTTTCATTAGTCATTAGGTTTAGCAGCTCACGGTAGAACGCTCAGGACCAAGAGTCACAAATTCACAATCGCCCTCGATAGCAAAAAAAAACCACAATCGCTCTTCCAGGTTCCAGCGACCGGCGCCTCTGCTTCCTATCGTCAAGTCCAGTCGGCAGCTGAGAGTCATTCGTCCTGCCGCTTCTGCCTCCTTTCGTCAAGTCTTCCAGCTTCCAGCGCCTCCGTCGTTCGGTCTTCAACGTCACAATCCTTCTTTTAGCTGGTGAATCCCTGACCTTAGCTTCTCCCGAGCTGTTCCCTTTTGCTGTTGGTCCCGGTTGCTGCTTGATACTGTTGTTTATCTCTGGTAAATTAGCTTGCTGACATCTCTCTGGTAAATTTTATATTTAATATTGATTTAAAGTTAGTTGGGTTGTAAAATTTGTGTGCTGAAAGTTGAGCTTCACATCTCCTCTGCTTGCTCCATCGACTACTTTCGCAAGACTGCAATTCATGATTTGAATGATTAAAGCTATTCAGATTGAACTCGAAACTCTTCTCTGTAATATGGTTTGTGTTGGATTCGTTTTGTTTTGAGTTTGGAGTTTTCACGAGGGATTGGTTATGGCGGAAGCTACCGATAGTACCAAATAAAGAACCATGAATCTCCAACCATGCTTAGATAGTGAACATGCACAGGGACAATGGAACAGGTATAAAACAAATCACTCAATGAATGTAATATTAGAAGAAAATGACTGTACCGGATAGACTTTTCATACAAACCCGGCCGGTCACAAATTTTTCAAAGTCAGGTGGCCATGATATTAAAACAGCAAAATCATCTTTGAACACTTATACAAGAAAGAACAAAATAGGAACACCAAAAGAACGCAATCCATGAGAGTAAACAGAGTTTATAAGCTTCGGAACGTATGCAATTTCAAGGAAAGCAATAGATTTCAAACAAAGGAAAGATTTTGTCGAAAGTAAGACAGTTGGGTATACCCGATGAACGCTTGGAAATCTCTCTCTGCTCTTCTTCTCTCGAGTAGATGAGGGTTAACGACAAAACGACTGGTTTTCAGGCCAACAAGGGAAAGGACTGAGATTGACGGCAGTGATTGCTATGAAGAATTGTTTGGGTTACGATATTGCGACTCCGTGTCTATAATTTAACACCAAATAGAGACCTGAAGTTTAAAAATTTTTCTTTTTGGGTTAAGGTGAGGACGTCGTTCGCTCAGATATTTTTCTCTAGTCGTTTTGTCGTTAACCTTCATCTACTCTAGAGTAGAAGAGCAGAGAGAGATTTCTAAGCGTTCATCGGGTATACCCAACTGTCTTAATATCATGGTCACTTGACTTTGAAAAATTTGTGACCTTTGAACGACTGGGTTTGTATGAAAAGTCTGTCTTGTGCCGTCATTTTCTTCTAATATTCCATTCATTGAGTTATTTGTTTCATACCTGTTCCATTGTTTGTGTGTATGTTCACTATCTAAGCATGGTTGGTGATTCATGGTTCTTTATTTGGTACTATCGGTAGCTTCCGCCATAACCAATCCCTTTCTTGTTATGATAAGTTTGGGACCTGGAGAAAATACATGCTGCAACTAAGATGTAATCAAACCCTTTGCATCAACTCAAAATATAGAAGACGACCCTATGTTGTTATTAATTTGAAAAGATCACAGAAGAGCATCCCATGCTAAATTAACTTGAGAATGAAGGTTGTCAGTTTTTCCAAACAACTTGGATTCTTGAAGTTGATGCATTAAATTTGTTATTATGCTGTAGCCTAGTTTGTGGGTAAATTTATTTTCCCCTTTTAAATTTACTGTACTGGTTCATGTAGACTGACATAACGCATTCTCATGAATCCATGATGATTTTTATGTTCTTTTTTTTCCCGTTTTGTATTTGCTTGCATATTTTCCTTTCCAGTATTTTTTATACAATAATCAACAACCTGGTTATTATTTCCAGCAGTGTGCCTTAACTCATCAAAGTTTCTAGTCTCTATTGACAACATCGAACATTCTTGACGCCAAGTTTTTACTAATTCCTCCTTTGCTTTTTCGCCTCAAAGGAGCAAATTGGAATTATCAGCCGGAAGCACAACACAGAGAAGTAATATCAGTTCCGGGGTAAAGAATATTGAAACATGTAAGTTTGAAATGATTTATATTGTTTTGACTTTAAATTGCCAGTGCAAACTACCCAGTGTTCTCGATGCATGTTCTTTTCTATTTTGACTTTATGAATTTTCCATTATGAGAAGAATGACAAAATTACAAACTGATGTTGAGATCTCCTTCCTTACATTGTGCTCCAATCTCTGATTTCCTTTTCTCTCATGGTAACAACATTATCATTTTTCTTGAAATCTTAATGATAGTGACGGGACTGATTCTTTGAATATTATTATTAAGGCAATAGGATTTAGTTACAACTCTTCTAAGTGTGTAAGATCAAGACAGACCTTTCAAACAGCTGAGGAAAATGTGTAAAAGTAAAGACTGCTGTGAATTTCGAGAGGTTCTCTCCATACCCAAAGCAGTATCTTCCTTTTTGTTTTTCTCCTGCACTAAACCCTATAAATGATCTTACCACCCTTATGGCCTCAGACAGCCAACTTAGCATCTCTACTAGGCTCAACTAATCTTGTAGCATTCATTGGTCCCTTTGCAAGCTTACTTCTAGCATATTTCTCAGCCTACTTAGTATTAGGACTATAGTTGGCTCTCCTCCACGAGTAAACCTGGCCAGAAGAAGTTCTAGGCCTATTAGATATATTTGTTGCTGTTCTTGTTTTTGTTGATGGAACTCCTTGTCCTGTTGTGTTCCTTTGCCTAATGAAGAATTTGGAGTTTGGATTCCTTAGCTTTTGTGCTTGTTTATATACTGTCTTTCTCTGACTATATTTTTTTGGGGTAAAGGAGGCTCCTTTTTTCCGATAACAAGTCTATGCTCCATCTAAGCATTAGGCTTTTGTTTGGATTGTGGTACTTAATAGAATTGGTACAAATGATCTACGTTTGACTCAAAGGCCCGAGGATGATTGATTATTCATTGTTTGTGTGACGTGTTTCAAAAGTTCAGAGATAAATGACCACCTTCCTATACATTTTTCTTAGAAATCAAATATGAATTGTAATTTTTCCTTATTTATTTCCTATAATCTTTCCTAGGATTAGGAGAGAATAAATCATCATTAATATTGATTGTAATCGCTGATTATGCTCCCTTTGATTGAGCCTTCAGCATCTATATATTTTATTTTTTTCTTACAATAAAATACACAACAATGAGAGTGATTTAGACTCTTAAACATACGCTCAAACACGGTATCAAAGCAGTGTTGAAGCTATATTAAGAGCTTGGCTCTTGGGGTGTGTGAAGGAATCTGGCTCATCAAACTTCTAAAGGAGTTAAGAATCCATACAAAGGCCCCCTGGACCTCTGGTTTGACAGCAAGGTAAGCATAGAGATAACCAAGAATCCAGTCTATTATGACCGAAAATTGAAATTGATAGGTCATCAAAGGGAAAGTTGAAGGTGACATCATCAAATTGGATTATGTATGGTTAGCAGACCAAGCTGCAGACATCAAGACTAAGCCTCTTCCTCGAGTTAAGTTTGAAGGACTTTGAAGCAAGCTGGGAATGATAGATATATATTCTCCAGCTTGAGGGGGAATGCTAGAAATCAAATTTGAATTTTAACTTTTCCATATTTATTTCCTATAATCTTGCCTAGGATTATGAGAGAATAAATCATCATTTATATTGTAGCTCCTTTGATTGAGCCTTCATTATCTATATATTGTAGCTCTTTCTTACAATAAAATACACAACAGTGAGAGTGATTCAGACTCTCAAACATACCCAAAACAATTTTGAAGTGGCATAGCAGAGATAGAGTTGACTGTTTAGTTCCTTGATGAGAGCTGTGCATGTCCAACTTATCTTTGGGCATTTTTTAGGTATCAAGTTTATGTCTTTTGGACAAAGAAAGGATCATGAAGTTCTTTGGCGGTGTGCATTTTTTGGGGGTTTGTGGTGCCTTTGGTTAGAATGGAATGCAGGAGTTGTGAAACCGATATTTTTCCTGCATCTTCACAAGAGGATTATTTATTTTTCTGACGTCTGTGTCACTGTGTTTCAGCAAATGGTCTTTTTAAGGGTTGTCCCTATGGATCTTTAAAGGGATTGGAAGGCTCTCTCGAGTTGTT
>JANTPZ010006004.1:0-13925 GCA_025593235.1 Vachellia pachyceras
TTCAAGACACTTCTCCGATAACTTCGGTCCATTACAATCTCTGCTATCGCGAGATGTTCATCAATTGTTAACTTTGGACCCCAATTCATTTTTCCTTTTACTTTTAGGTGATTGATTATAATTTTCTCTTGAAGTCTGGATCAATTGATGCTTTCCCTTTTATTTGTCATATAGCTTTTTCTATAAATGTATCTGTTGATTACAAATCCCTCTCTTTTCTTCTTTCCCAGTATCTGTTGATAGGCTTTTCACGTCTTATATGATCAAATATTATATTGTCGATTCGGCATTTACATTTTGGTGGTTTCATTCCGTACTTGTCTTCCCCTTCAAATGTATAAGCCAGCCAGGGTATATCCTTTGTGGGGTTTATCATTCATTTTCATTCCGGGTTCTAATTTTATCACCTGGTTTAAAATCGTTTAGGTTAATGTTAAGAGTTGTTTTAATAATAAAAGGAACGGTGAAATATTAATGACTTTGTTCGATAGTTTCTCTGCATGATAAGTGCATTTTGATGCTTTTGTTTATTTCGCTATCTTTTGATGGCTTTTCCTCTGGTCAGCACAAATTTATATTTTGGTACATTCGGCGGACACCTGGAGTTCGAAACCAGGTATCATATGAGGACAACATAAAGAAAATGGCTGGCTTCAGTTCGGTAAGATGTGCTATATCGTTGGATCATTGAACTGCGGCTGAATTCTTGCTTCATTGTTAGCTTTCTTTCTTAGGATATTCTTTTGATATGTTATAACTGTCATTTATGTTTAGGTCGAAGGATTTTGGGTCTGCTTTTGCCATCTTGCTCGCATCTCTTCTTTGCCAATTCCAACAGATTTGCATCTTTTCAAGGAATCAATCCGCCCTTTGTGGGATGTAGATCTTGAGAAGCCTGACCTTGGAGTTTCCTTTTCTAATGATTTGACAATCTCTGCTGTTTTCCTTTGTTCTTAAGGAAAAAAAAAGGATAATTTGGTCCTTTCTATCTGGCCAAAAAAATTGGTTCTTCAGTGTAAATTTGCAATGGCTGCACTATTTTTCTTTTCAGGATTCTGCAAACTGCAATGGTGGAAACTGGAAAGTGGATTATACAATTCAAGAAGGTCATGTCTGGTCGTTTTTGGGAGGACCTGGTATGTAGAAATTTTCTGATAATCTATTTCCTTTGTTTCCTAGTAAACTATTACTCTTTGTCTGAGCGGTACTGGAGTTATTTATAGGGTTGAAGAAGGATTTGAACTTAAATCTCAGTTGAGGCCAAAGTTACCATTCTCTAATCTCTATTACATGCTTCCTGACCCTGGTTCATGTTTAAGCCACTTTGCTCTAAATAATAGGCACTCTGTTTGGATGTCATGATCATTACAATGAGTGACGTCTTTGCGCTGATGCATATAACTACTACTGGGCCCATCCATGCAAAATGTTGTTAAATGTGCACTTTATGCTAGTTGTGTAAATTCCATGATGAACAGAAGGGAAATGTCATTTTAAAATGTGAGATGCTATTGTCTTGATTGAGTCTGATTTGCAATTAGTATTTGATGTCGTCTTTGGACTCCAAGTCTATGACAGCGCCGTGTTTGTTTCAATGTGCGACTGTAAGTTCAGGTTATTGCCTTGGTGGGTGACCAACTGGATTATGGAGACAACATATGTGGTGCAGTTCTAAGCATTCGTTTCAATGAGGATATATAGTGTTTGGAATCTCGATGCATCTGATCATCAGGTTGGAATTATCACTCTGATTCATGCATTTTTAACGCTAATATCTCCTGAAATGCATGCTTATCTCCATCATTTTGATGTCGTTCATCCCAGGTTGGAAAGCAACAGTTGTCAATTGTACTGCAGAATTTGGACCCTGTCGCTGGAAATCTTACAAAAACTAAAAAGAGAAAGAGAAGGGGGAGCCCCCTTGTTAGGTTTCAGGATGGCCGAGATTTGCCAGCATTAGAGAGGCAGCAGAGAAAGGGCATTCGAGGTTCTAGACTCTGTATTTCACCTCTAATTATACAGTTCATTTCTGAATCTCTCTATGTAAATGAAATTGCGGAGACTTTGCTTCATAGCATGTTTAGGGCTGCGGGATTAGATCATGTTATCTTGTTATCCTACCAGGTCAAATCAACATGTAGTTCTTTCGGCTTCACTAATCCTCGTTACTTCGGTCTGATGCATCTGATCATTTATCTCGGGGAAAAAACCTGACGGCGACGCATTTTGCTTGTGCAGTTGCTTGGAGTATATAGGTTAAATTAATTATTTGGTTATATAATTTTCATCCATTTAAAATTTAATCTCCGAACTTTGTTCTGTTGCAATTCAATCTTGATGGTTTCGATTTGATTAAAAATTAGTTTAAATTCAATCTTTGTGGTTCTAATTCGATAAAAAATCAATATTTAGACTTTAACTTGAGCATCTCAAAATCTATGGATTTAATAAATTTAAGATTCATCAAGTATTGAAGGGAACTCATTCTTACTATGTTGGAAGACACTCTTGATTAAAAAAAATTATGTTCGACATAGAGTCGTTAATTTTTTTAAACTAAACATGTGTATCTTTCTCTTAGAACCAATCCTATTTAAAGTATTATTGGACATTAAATGTATATAGACAACTCTCTCGGTAGGGTTTAAACCTTAATTTATGATGTTTCATTCCTCTGTTCCCAAGGTCCCTATTGATGCTCCCCATGTCCCATGTGTTGTCCACTAAGACTTCATTTATGTTGTAAGCTCCAAACTCTTGCCCAATAAGAGTAGTATTTCATATTTGTCTGTCACAAATAAAAATAAAGAATTATCATCGAAATAAAATTTGTGTTGAAACGTCTAGCGAGCAACTCAATAGTGAGCTGGTTGGTTGAAAGTGACTTCTTGTGTATTCGTCGAATCCAAATCTAAAAAAAAAAAAAAATGAATGGTAGCCTTAATTTCATTTGGAACAAGCCACGATAGGCACACTTGAAGAAGCAGCAAGGTGTGATGAGTGTTGAATTGGAGGTGAGATATTTAGCGCCCTCCCTTGATATTTCATGAATGAGAGATAAGGATGACGATGACGACGACAAGGACCTTTATAGCTCCATCGCTGGTGTGACAATGATTGGCATCATATGTTTGAAATAATATATTTGCACTTTTATTGTTCACGGTATAAAGTAAAATCAAATTTTCAAGTCCCAATCAAATTTCAATAACCTTGACTTTTATTCACCTCAGTTTCTCTCGTTAAGCATTTAGACATGTTTGTCTTAATATTATAAAAACACATTCATTTAAATTAAGATGAAACTATTTTAACATAGTTACATTTTTAGACTATAAATAATATGATGAAAGTAGGTTCTTCTTTTTTTATTGATACAGAGGAATCGCACAAAAAAAAATTACACTACACTATAAGTGCGAGTAAAATGGGATCTTGCAAGGATGAGAAATGCACCTCAGGTGAGAGTGACAGCGATGTAATTCAATCATCCATCTCTTGGAGTATCTCATGTCCATATATGATAAGCTCATGGTGTCCGTGCAGTTCATTCACCCCCTCTTTTATTAGTTGAATAACCTCAAAACTATCATTCTTTATCAGTATCTTTCAAAATCCGCCATCCCACATGGCATGCCTACGAGGCAAACCCATAGGTTAGCAAATAACACATCACCTCTCTCAACGTTTAGCAAGAAAGCCTCACATAATACATCCTGTTGATCCTTTATGATACCACCACAACTTGCTTGTCTTGTCCTAAAACAAGCAACACCATCAACATGCACAACCATCCACCCTTCTGATGTTAGCGTGTTCTCCAAAGCTTCCACTCTCCCTAACCCCCAAATGTTGGAGTTCCCTAGTGTTGTTTTTGCTGTCATGAAGCTGTGAAGCATTGCATTTGCCCTTCCCTAGAGTTGTTCAATGCCCTGGATTGAATTATTAAAGACTCGGCTGTTCCTTCGTTTCCACATAAGACAACATATTATCCCAAAATGCTCCCTCCAGTTGTCCTTTATCATACCAACCATCACATTTATATTGAACAAAATCCATCCCCAGAGATTACGATTGAAGAAAGAATCTATGTAGCATTGGTTAATAATGGATAACCATAGGTTTTTAACCAGGGGACAATCTCAAAGCATATGAAGGATATCCTTATTCTCATAGTCATACCAATTACAGATCGCAGAGCTACACATGCCCTGGCACGTTTGTTCATAGTTCATTAGCAATCGGTCCTTGAGCACAAACCATAAGAAGGATCTACAGCACTGGGGTATTTGTATCTTCTATATTTTACTCTATATAGTGCTAGGCAACACTTCTTCTTGGGACAATAGTTGGTAAGCCAACCTCAGTGAGAAGCCACCATGTTTCTCAAGCTTCCACTGAACAATGAGCAAAACATCCTGTTCAAAACCTTGCATTACCTTCTCCCAATTATTACGAATTCCTCTCCAGAGGCTCAAGCCAGCATCTTTTGTATCTATAACAGGAATCAAATATGAGCCACAATGGTATTTACTTTGAAGAACTCTAACCCAAAGAGCCTTTGGGTGTTTCATTAGTCCCTAACTTGCCTTTATCATAAACGCCTTATTCTGAAGTGTTAAATGACGCGCCCCCAAGTCCCCTATCTGTTCAACTCGGCACACATCCTTCCACGCCACCGAATGGGTCTTCTTCTGATCTTTAGTGGAACCCATAAGAAACTTCTGGTTTTTTGCTCTATGTATGTGTATATGGACACTGGAAGCTCACAAGCCTGCATAGGGTATAAAGGAATCGCTTGTACCACAAATGTTATCAACGTTTGTCTTCTAGCCAGTGAGAGAGAGTTAGCTTTCCAGTTGCTTAATCGAATTTGCACCTTGTCTAGTACATGTTGATAAGTCTCCTTAAAACTCATTTATGGTGGAGAGGGATTCCCAGATACTTCCCCAAATCCTGCGTGCTTTGAAACCCCGGCCTATCACTCAAAAATTTCGCCTTCACTGTATGAACATTAGACGAGAAGAATACACGAGTCTTACACTAACATTTTGCCCCGATACTCTATAGAAGGTGTCAATACACTGCTTAATTACCTCCACCTGGCCTCATAGCTTCTGCAAACAACATGAAATCATCTATAAAGAATAGATGTGAGATCGGGTTTCTAGTTGCCAAGGTGTATTTTTTCTTGGATCAAATGAGCCAATTTTTCAATACATAAGACAAATAAATAAGGGGAAATGGGGTCATCTTGTTGAATTCCGTGCAACGGAGAAAAGCCAGCTGCCTTGCTTCCCTCCTAGAGTACTTGCATACTTGGAGATGAAATGAAATAGTGGAGAGTTGCAGAATTGACTTGGGTAAATTGATCTCCTAAAGACAGCGAAAAAAAATTCCATATATTTCATACCAAATGCATACATGAAACGAAAAATTTGAAATAATAGTTCACTCATTTAATTTCATATGGTATTTCAGATAAATGAGAATTTTTAGGGGGGAAACAAATTACTTTACCACGATAAGAACAATGGACAAAGATAAGACCGATAGTTACGCGACTTCTGGAATAGATCAAAATAATCAACACAGAAGGGTGGGCGCCAAAGTCATGGGACCACTTTAATTTGTAATTTTTCGCCGTTCACTAATCATTAAGGAAGGGATTGAATGGACAGTTGAAGATTAGGCTTTTCTATTTTTCTTTTTTTTTCTTTGCCATTTATTTATCATCATTACCAGTGGCCTTCAGGTGGTGAACGTTAAAGAAGGGAAAAAAGGCCTCTCCTCTCCCTCTCTCTCTGTTTTACTTTGCCGTTCATATTTTTCCAGTAATATATATTGGAACAGAACGATAGAAGAGAGATACAAAGAGGGGGAAGATGAGAGATATAATAAGCATTCATATTGGTCAAGCTGGAATTCAGGTGGGGAATTCATGTTGGGAGCTTTATTGCCTTGAGCATCAAATTCAGCCCGATGGCTTGATGCCCAGGTATTTTTCTTTTCTTTTCTTTTTTCTTTTTTTCATTTAGCTTGTGTCTGGTTTTCTGCCTGAATGTTTCTCCAGTGACTGAAATTCTCGTTCTGTTTTGTATGATCAATTGCTTTTTACATCTGTGGAAATACCTTCTTCTGGTTAAAAATTTTGCATGTCATCTTTTTTGGCTCCGGTGTTCAAGTTTCTAGTATATTTCATTTTTTCCCTTTTGTTGTTCCAAAACATTAAGAACCTCACCGAATCCAATCTCAGAACTTGATCTTGCTTTAGTTCTTCATTTTAACTTTTACCCCTTAAAACGACCTATCTCGCTCATCTTTGTTTCTTCATTATTAAGTTTTCAGACACTCCTCCTACATCCGTTTTATCTTTACGTGGAGTAACACGTTAATGTTTATCAAGCAGTTGACGTTATATATTTTTTTCAAAAAAAATATTTGAACTTTGTAATCTCACTTCCCCTAACACGTTGTTTCATGTTATTGTTATTATTTGCCGAAATGCTTCTTAAATTGAAAGACAAACGTAAAAAAGGGTGGGAATTATTAATATTTTAATGATTATGAATTTGCTATTGCAGCGAACTCTCTTTACTGTTCCTATTCATGAACTTAAAAATTACTAGTTCCCTTATTTCATGAGCAAAAGAACAGAAGAAATGAACTGTTGTTGAGATCTTAGAAAACAAAGCAATTTGGGGAATCAAGTGGTTTCATTTTCATCCTTTAAGTTTTGATCTCCTTGAAGAATAGAACCTTATTTTAACGCATTGTGATCTTGTTTCCCCCTCTCCTTGGCCCCAATAATGGTTCATATACCTACTTGCAGTGATTCCTCAGTTGGCGTTGCAGATGATGCTTTTAACACCTTCTTCAGCGAGACTGGTTCTGGCAAGCATGTGCCAAGGGCTGTATTTGTTGATCTGGAACCTACTGTTATTGATGAAGTAAGGTCTGGTCCTTACAGACAACTCTTCCATCCTGAGCAACTGATTTCTGGAAAGGAAGATGCTGCCAATAACTATGCAAGGGGACATTACACTGGTACCCCCATTTCTAACCCAACCCACCTCTAAATTTGGTTTTAACTAATAAGCTCTTTTATTTACTCAACAGTGCCACTTATTGGCTTATCTGTGCTGCAGTTGGAAAGGAAGTTGTTGACCTATGCCTTGATCGTGTAAGAAAATTAGCAGACAATTGCACTGGTTTGCAGGGGTTCTTAGTTTTCAATGCTGTTGGTGGTGGCACTGGTTCTGGTCTTGGGTCATTGATCTTGGAACGATTATCTGTAGATTATGGGAAGAAGTCAAAACTTGGATTTACCATTTATCCTTCTCCCCAGGTGCTTGCTTAGAATCCTCAGCAAACAAGAATAGAAGATAATGATTTTTACTGCAGGCTTATTTATTTTGTACTTGTTTCAATATGCTGTTATTGTAAATGCAGATTTCTACTGCGGTCGTTGAACCTTACAACAGTGTCCTTTCTACTCACGCTCTTCTTGAGCACACTGATGTGGTTGTGCTTTTGGACAATGAAGCTATATATGATATCTGCAGAAGATCATTAGACATAGAGAGGCCAACTTACACGAATTTGAACCGCTTGATATCTCAAATAATCTCTTCCTTAACCACATCATTGAGATTTGATGGTGCAATTAATGTAGATATCACTGAGTTCCAGACTAACCTTGTGCCATACCCTCGCATCCATTTCATGCTTTCATCTTATGCACCTGTAATCTCTGCTGAAAAAGCCTACCATGAGCAGCTATCAGTTCCTGAGATCACCAGCGCCGTCTTCGAACCATCAAGCATGATGGCTAAGTGTGATCCAAGACACGGAAAATACATGGCATGCTGCCTCATGTACCGTGGAGATGTTGTTCCCAAAGATGTGAACAGTGCTGTTGCTACCATCAAGACAAAGCGGACCGTTCAGTTTGTTGACTGGTAATTGAAATAAATTCCCTATGGTTCTGTTTCTGCTGTTGTCTTTCTATCTCTTTGATTACTTACAATAACAAGCCTTATCCCACTAGATGTGGTTGGCTACATAGATAGTAGAACACCATTGAACTCTATCAACAACCAAATCTTTGGATAGATTATTAACTAGGAGATTCCACATAATAGCATTATTGAGTGTTCTTTTTAGTCTTCCTTTACCCCTTTCTCATCACTTAGGTACCATGAATTTTCTTGTTCCTGCAATATGCCAATTGCTTCAACAGAAAAATGTTGAAAGTATTGCTCTATTGGAGCAGGGAAGAGGAGAACATAATAATCCTTGGACCTGAAATAAACTTATAACATGATCTGAAGTTTTGATTTTGGTGACTAATTATTTTAGGTGTCCTACTGGGTTCAAGTGTGGCATTAATTACCAGCCTCCAACAGTGGTGCCTGGAGGTGATCTTGCCAAGGTGCAGCGTGCGGTGTGTATGATAAGCAATAACACAGCAGTGGCTGAGGTTTTCGCCCGTATCGACCACAAATTTGATCTGATGTACGCTAAGCGAGCATTTGTCCACTGGTATGTGGGTGAGGGAATGGAAGAAGGTGAATTCTCAGAAGCACGTGAGGACCTTGCTGCTCTTGAAAAGGACTACGAAGAAGTTGGAGCAGAAGGCCTTGAGGAGGAGGAGGAAGATTACTGAAACCAAATCTTTCCCTTCACCATTTACCTGCCTGTAAATCGCTTTTCTTATCCCTCCTCTGTGTTTTATCTCTAACGCTGCACTGCCTGTTCTTGCCAATCTTTGCTGTGTTGTGGCTTTGTTGTTGATGATGATTCCCAGTTAAAGATTTGAGATAATTTAATCTCCATGATCATGATCCATGCGTATGGCAGTTCTTGAATCAATTGCTTACTTAATTTTTGGAAATCATGCGCCCGGTTGTTCAAAAACTGGATAACCTGCCACTTAACTGGGAATTTTGACTTTTCTGTGACAATTATAGTGAGGTTGGAAGATTATCATCAATATAAAATTTACAATAAGCCAACAGATTTTGTCTTGAGAATTTAAATTTATTAATGAGTTGCTGGCTTGCTGCAACATTTATTGCGAAGAGAGACGATAAGAATTATATTTAAAAACAAGGATACTTTTGGAATGTCAAACTAATTTTTGAGAAAATCAAGGTATTCGACTAATTTCAACCAATATTCTTTTTTTGTGTAATATGATTAGAAGTTGGCAAAAAAAAAAAAGTAATATGATTAGAAGTACCTTATAAAAAATAATGAAGGGAGCTTTAATTAATTTCGAGGCTTTATACAGCACACAATTAGCTTCTGTTGTTTTTTCCCTCTCTTGTCAGCTAACTAATTGGAATTAGATGTCTGTTAAAATATATGCAAAATTAGTAGTTGTTGTAAAGCTTGTTTAAACTATCCATTAGCTCATACGAAAGCAAAGAAACATTCTATGTTCTTCTAAATTTAAAAACATAACCAAAAGAGCAATTATTATTAAATAACAATTATTTTATATAAATGCAATAAGAAAAAATGGTTTACTCATTGATTAGCAGTACGTACATACCTGTCATAAATAATAATAATAAGAAGAGGAGGAAGAAGAAGAAGAAGAAGATGACGACCACCAACAACGTGAAGCAAGCCCTTTTAGGGCATCCATCGGGAAGACTTGTTCCTGTCTTTGTAGATTCCACGTGCATTAGCAATCTCTTCTTCTCTGTTTAATAGTTAATTCAAGAGCATAGCTAGAAGCAGGCAGGGAATGAAGGATCCTTGTATGAAAGGAGTACAGTTCAATATCATAGATATTGAGTGTTTGTTTGGGAATTTTTTATTCTCAACGATGCATGTAAGTCAAGATAAAGCAATCTTAAAATCCGTACAAACTATCTCGAAATCTGTAAATTCTTCTTGGATTCCGTAAATTCTTCTCGGAATCTGTACACTCCTTTCTCCCAACGGATTACCAAATACACACTGAATTGTTGGGAGACTTATTTTACAAATTCCTATATAAGTATATGAGAAGAGTTTTATCTTGACTTGCGTGTAACGTGATTAAGAATCACTTCCCAAACATGCACATATCTATGAAAATTGAACTGTTCAACTCGACCTTTGCCCCTTAGTTTTGGGCAAGAAACGGGAGAGAGTTTTGGGAAGTAACCAGTCATGGTCTCCATCTTTGTCCTTTCTAGATTGCCAATTCGGATGGAACGAAGGAATTTCCAGATGTTGCCTCTAGTCTAGTCTTCCACTGCAAAGCGAGGTCCTATATTTGAAATTGGATATAATATCGTCTTCTTTTCCATTGACACTCAAGGAGAGCAACGCTCAATGATTATTGAAGAATGTACGATTATACCTTCTTATATAAGCATTTACACCAGCTTTTTTTTGGTGAAAAATTTAAGAAAATGATTGGGTTCACCCACAATTCAAGGTAGGACAACTAACCTTTAATCTTCACTACCCGTCATCATAGCACTTTTGTAATCTAATTTAAGACGATAGACTTTGGCTTTGAAGATGACTCCCTAAACACCGTGATGTTCGTAAAAATTGAATCCCCTTCTTGGATGAGAGTATACAATCCTTTTACCATTGAACTCACGGTGCGACAAGTACATCATCATCTCTATGTTGCTTAAATTTTTTTGAGAATAAAATGTATGGATGGTTTCGGTGTATTAATCCATTATAGTGACAAAATCCCAATGACTAGCAGTAACAATATTGTTTACATAGAAAATTTCATGAATTCGTGGATAGCAAATTGGTTTGTAGCTTGTGTTAATGCTGTGGCAATTAGTTGTAATTTGATGGACATATGTTTTTCACTTCAATTTCTACTAATGATGGTTAGATTGAGTGGAAGAGACTTATTTCCTTTAAACAATGTCAATGATTTGAAACCTGTGGGTAGAATTAATGGCGGACCCAGGACCCTAACTTATTGGGTGCAAATTATTTTTTGAGAAGATAAATAAGATTTATTCTTAATATATTTTGAGAAAAATTAAAGCAAAAATTTAGTGGGTTCAAAATTAGTAAATGAGTGGGTGCAAAATAAATCACATAGTACTAATATATACCGAATTTTCTGGAAGTCAGGGGGTGCAGCTGCACTCAGTGGAACCTACGTAGGTCCGCCCAGGGGTAGAATAGACAAATCATGTAAGAAAAACTGCCTCCAATTAAAGTTAATAATATTTTAATATAATTTCATGATATCAAATAGTAGATGATTATATGAAACAGAAATAAATTCAAAGTATGTAAAACTGACGTCCTTCAATGGTGAGTAAGAGATGAACATATCTCTACAAGTGATTAGGGACACGATCACAATTCTATCATTATCTATAGTTACTCGTTTTGTTGATGGTCTCCACTTTATTTGGTCATTTTTCTAATGGTGCAGTCAATATGGGTTGGGAAATGAAACTATCATTAGGAATCATCTTGAATTCCATAATGTTTACACTATGCTGGGAATGATACATTCATTTAGACGAACAAAAACATGAACAATTCAAATAACTGAAATAAGTGCTTAATAGAGAAACATAGGACCTTACTATAATAAGATCGGCACAAAATTATATTTTACTGGCCGTTTTCTTGTATCAATAAACATACAAGTAAATTCCTGGGAAGTGAAATTACAATGCCTCCAAATGTCCAAAATCCTACCATTAAAGGTAGAGTAGAGATAGAGACGAGCAGTATTCACGTTTTAGAGTTACTGCAGTCAGTGATGAAGAGAATCAAAACAGCATGGATGTTTCACAGATGGATTACTATAAAAGTTGGTCCCTGAAATAACTACTCATGTAATGTAAGTTCCTGCTGACACTTACTTAGAAAAAAAAAACAAAAACAGAATTTCAAAACCTCACTAAAGTTATCTGCTGATGTGATCTCAATCCAATCCTAGGGTCACAGTCTTGGTCTCTCCCTAAATTTTAGATGATGGTAAAGAAAGACTGAATTTGATACTAGGAATCAATATTTCAAGATCCTTTAGACCCTCGAATATTAACAGAGCAGTGAACACAAGGGTGGAAGATCCCATATGGCTTCATTGGAGTCCTGAACGGTTTCCATATACTCTTGCACTCCATTAATTGCATAGAGTGAAGCTGATATCTGCCTCTCAACTTTCATCCTTTCAAATTCTAAGAAATCCAAGTCAGCAGCATCGTTAGACAGACCAACTTCATTCTTAGCAACATCTGAAACTTGAGCAGCAAAAGGAAATCGATCAAAAACCGGTCCGAAACCACCCCATGAAAGATTATTCAACGTCAAACCCAACCCAAATTCCTCCTTGCAATTGCTCTTATCTGGTCTATAAGCATCATCAGACAGAGAGACATCTTGGACCATCCCACTGGAAAGAGAACTCTCGTTGTTGTCAATATTATTGTTAAAACTACCGCTAATACTGGCACCTGCACTACTAATAGTGCTTGTGTTTGTGCTTATGGCTTTAGGGGCAGAGGCTGCTACCACACGATCTTCTTGTTGCTGTTTAGTTGCAGATCTTTTGTTGTTGAGCAGATTTCTAATCCGAGAGGCAAGAGGAGAATCCAAGGAGACATGGGTGATGAAGTTGGTGCGAGTGTTGGCTCCGCGAAGAAGGCAAGCGGCTTCATCATAAGCTCTGGCTGCCTCCTCTGCAGTCTCAAATGTGCCAAGCCACATTCTTATCTTCTGAGTTGTGTCTTTGATCTCAGCCACCCATCTCCCTGAAGGCCTCTGCCTCACCCCCACAAACTTGTTTGGGCTGCCCCGACTTCTGTTTCTTCCTTTGAATTTCCCTCCCTTGCTGATTGGAATGCCTGCTTTCTGATGTTGCTGCTGCTTTGGCTGCTGGAAATGAATTTCCATCACAGACAGAGAGTGGAATCTAAAAGAGAATGTTTATGGTATTTGATTCAGCCAAGTCCGACAAGGATCTTAAGAAGATGATAAGGGAAGACTATTCCACAGCTTCATGTAGTTATTTTGCGGGTTGTGAGATTATATATGATTAAAGGGTTTATGAGAATACTGAGAGCAAGTGCATTTAAGATGGTTACATTTTAAATTGTGCGCGTGATGTTGACAACTTACCCTTCAATTGCTTCTTTGACTTCCAAAAAAATCACCGCCATACCTGTCCTGTTTATTGGAGTCACATAACTGGAATTGTCCCTTGCATGCACCAAAAGGAATTAATTCTTGTTAATTCCAATAAACCCGTGATTTATATTGTCTCAGATTTTGACTTGAAGGTCTTTGATTTTTCTCATAAGCTGCAATATACTCCCTATCTAGTGTTAATAATTTTGTTTTTCAAATGTCAGAAACTAAGCTCAATTTAATTCGTCAGTACATTCACACCGTTGATTTCAGTAACACTGATGCAGTATTTAAAAACTTCCTCCCTTTTCTAATAAAAATGAAAACAGAGTGTGCCATTTTCATGATTGAATGAAGGAAAGGAGAATACACTACGCAAAAATTTAAGAACGAGTCATGCTTAACTAGGAACCCTGATCCAGCATCCAAAAATGTCACAAAAACAATAACAATTAGGCAAATTACTCTAAAGCCACCTTAAAAAAAAAATAGATGCCATAGAATCACCAAACCATCAACTAAAAAAAAGTGGAAAGAAAACGTTAGAATTAAAGATGAGAGTGCCGAGTCATTGTCGTTAACTTCTGCTAAGGTAGCTAGGTCAAAGAGTTGAAAGGATAAGCGTGAAGGCACGAAGGAGCGCCATGTGGAGCCACCAAAGCGATCCTGCAGATGCTTCCATAAACAAAGAGACTAAACATTTTAAAAACCCTTCTCGTTTCACCCTATTGTGGCGGACCACTTCTGGGTTTACAAGATTTCATGTATAGTAGTAGTATTTGTTTCTTAAATATATCTTG
>JANTPZ010006005.1:0-13519 GCA_025593235.1 Vachellia pachyceras
CAGCATTGTGGATTTTATTTTCGAAAGAACCTTGAATAACGAAGACACGAAAGTAATGGTGAGGAAGTGCGTTCTTAGAGTCACCTAGGAAGGAAGTTAGACTTGGACAAAGATGAGCACTCCATCCAAACTTTGACAGTGAAGAACCATTTTAACCAGGTTTCACATTGTTATTTAGTTTATCGTGAATTTCGATTTTGTTATGATGATTATTGTTGTGCCGTTTGCAGGCTGAGATGGATCCCAAGTGTTGGAAATTACAGTTGGAGGATCTGATGGAAGTGGTTTAAGTTGTAAAGAAGGCTACAAAAACAAGAAGTTTAAAAAGATCTGATGGAAATTACAGTCGCTCGTTTGTGTAAGCGTTGGAAAATCACATTCATATGAGTTGAAACAAAATTCATTTTATATGTTTACCTTGTAAACTGTAAATCACGTTGAAAAAGTAGCTTTCACCGTTACTTCAAAATAGATTATCTACCGTTGGTGTTGTTCTTTCAGGAGGAGCAGAGGAAAATAAGATGTTAACACCGTTAAAATTGCTGATATATCTCCGACGCCATTATTTTTGTTGATGTGACTTGATCACTGAATATGATCAATGCTTACATTGACTGATTAGATATGTTTTTTGTCCTGATTTAGGTTTTTGTCCTTAAAGTTTAAAGGTGGTGATTTTAATCCCTTAATTTTACTCTATTGAAAACTTAGTCCCCGTAATTTTAAAATGACTTAAATCCGATATTTACACCGTTAATTTTGTTTACGTGTTAATGAATCCGCTAATTATAATAAAATAACTTAATAATATAATGTTACATTCCATTCTTTGAAACTACATGGATCAAGACTCAAATTGAGGAAAATTATATGGATCAAAAGTTAGATTAGCCCTAATATTTTTTACGCCTAATTTTTTATGCAAAATTATGGAAAAATGAAGGTATTAGAAATAACTTGTATAATATCTAAAATTCTTTGATGGTTAATCTCCATCTATATATAATTTATAATTTGGTTGATTTTGGGGCAAAATTAATTAAGTATATATTGAAAGATAATTACATAATCAATTTTTTTCTTTTGCCCACCTACATAATTAATTATTAATATTGTTTTCTTTTATTGATTAACAAATTATGAGCAATGGCTAGTCTATTCAACAATAATAAAGTTTTATCTCATTATGTGGGGTTATCTTTATAAATCATACGATAATGCATTGAGCTTGATTTAAAAAAGCAACATTTGAATAAGTTGTTATTAGAATGTCTCACTTAATAACTTTATTGAGTGTTCATTTCTTTTAGTTTTCCTCTATTCCTTTTTATTAGGCTTAAAACAGATTTTGCTTTACCATCTTCATTCCTGTATTTGATGGCATCTTCTCTATGTATTTAAATAATTTCAAACAATTTTCTACAATTTTTTTCAATAGGTATCATTTCAACCCTTTCTTATATAATTTATTACAAATTTTATGTTATCTTACAAGGCCAGTGTCTATAAAAGAAGAAATTATAGTCAGCCAATAATAAATCCACAAGACCTAATTAAAAAAAATAAAATTACAAAATTTTCCTTTTTCGGTCCACAATGCACATGACGTGTTGAATGCCTACAACATGCATATGGATTAAGAAAAATAAAATGAAAAGGTCCTACCGGGAGTCGAACCCAGGTCGCTGGATTCAAAGTCCAGAGTGACAACCACTACACCATAGAACCTCATCGCGCGGTGGATTCATTAAATTCTTGAATTTTATTTCTATACCCGATCTCCACTGCATATATTCCTCTCTCAGCGCGCTTCATATCGGTCTTCTCCTGCATTAAAGGTGAGTTTCGTTGTCGAAGCCCTGATCCTGAGGGCGTTGAGTTGTTAAAATGAAATGTAGTGTGATTTTATTAATATTCCTATTATTTCTTACCTCCACTTTTCAGCTCATTAATCTCTTCAAGTAATTGAAGAGGCATGTATTTTAGTGGGGTAAGAAATAAAAAGAATTGAAGGAGATGAAGTCGATCGAGTTAAATGGTTGATTTTGGTTTTCATGGGATGAAAACCAATTAGATAAAGCTCAAATTTGAATATAATGCTACGTTTGGTATATTTGAAACGGGATGATGGAATTGGAATTGAAATAGGAAGTGAAAAATTGTGTTGTTTAGTTTGTGAGAAGTTACTTCTATGGAAGTGAAAATGAGTTCCATGGAAGTGATCTGGGTTCCATGCTATACCCTGTGGAACTGAACTCACTTCTATGGAAGTGAAAGTATATGATTATTATGCCCTCCTCCTGCATCTCTCCACTCACTGACTCAGACGGTGACGGCAACAACGACGGCAATGACATCGGCTTCGATCTGGGTCGATGGAAGCTTCTTCTCCATCTTCGATCTGGCTTCACTGATGCTTGGCAGTGATGCTTCTCCGTCGATGACTTTGTTGGATGGAGTTTAAGCTTCTTCTCCGTCGATTCGGGTTGCTTGGCAGTGATGCTTCTTCTCCGTCGACGGCTTGCGTGACTTCTCTGGCAACAACGCGATCTCTGGCTCTCTGACAACGCGATTTTTGGCTTCTCTGGCTTCTACGTCGAGGGGAGGGATTTTTTTTGGGAAGGAGGGATTTTTTTGGTAGAGGGTATATTAGTCTTTTCTACTGTAAATATAAATATTAAATTAAAATAATACCCCACTTCTTCTAACCTACCAAACATACTTTTAATCTCAATTCCATTTCCAATTCCACTTCCAGTTCCATTAAAATGAATTCCGCGTACCAAACGGGGCATAAGTTCAACTGGCCTTAAACAAGCCTAGCTAGTTCAAGGATTTTATTAAGGAGAGTTAAGGGACATGAAATGAAGTAGTATAATATAATGATGAAGATGATGAAATATTGTGGACGGATACTGCACGAATACAATTAGCGACTCTTTGTTCTCTTGTAATGATAAAGGGAATACTGAATTTATCGGTATCTTGCAGTCTAAATTGCATAAATGGCTCGTTTGATACGTTGTAATTGAAATATGAGAATCGAAAGTAGGTTGTAACCCTCTTCCATAGAGGTGTCAATTCCATAAAAAATGGGATCCATGAGTTCCACGGATAGACCCCGTGGAATCTATCTCAATTCCATAGAATTGAGATTTGCAGACCATTATACCCTCTTTGATTTGCATTGCAGTCGACCTTCATCCTCACTTTCTCTCTCTAAAACAATGGTGAACGGGGATGGCAACGGCGAAGGGTTGTCAATTGTAGATCTGGAGCAAGAGCGTGTTGATTCCAGATCTGAAGCTATCGACTTCTACCATTGTCATCATGTCTCGCTCTTTATTACTGCACAACAGCGACTGCTCATTCCTTTTTCGACTCGTGATGATGTCAACTTCTATGAGTCTTGAACCATTCCTCGTCCCTTCTCATAGATCTACACCTCTCTCTTGCGTTCCTTTTACTTTGCTTCTCCTTCTATCTTCTTTTCATTTATGCTCATGGCTCTTCTTTTTGATTGAAATCCGTGCTTCTCTGATAGGGGCCGATATTCTAGAATGCAAAATAGATAGGAAGCAATATCTTCATACACAGAGAGGGAAAGCTGATGACGAGTATTATTTGTAGGTAAAATAATGCATGCATATATATATATATATATGAAGATATGAAACAGGATTAGTGCAAAGGGAAATTAAAGCTTAATATTGTGCGTGGGAGATGATCAGATATAATCAGGGACATAAGTGGATAATTTGTAGACAGAGAGGAGAGCTGAAAGAGCTAAGCAAATGAAGGCCATAACTGAAGTGGCAATGGCTGTGGCTGAAGAGTCCAAAAACATATCCAAACTATGATATATCCCATAATTCCTCATCCCACTTATTGTGCGTGGCATCCCTGAAGATGCTGCTGATATCAATAGATATGCCATCATCTGTAATCATCACCACCACACATTTTCCACACTCATAATCTATATTTATATATATCCATCATCCAAAATTTAAGAGAAGAACAAGGAATATAATGCCAAACCTGATCTCCAAGAAAGTCTATCAACGACATCGTCTTGGGCTGAAGAAGGTCTTTCCTGTTGCACAGTTCCTGAACTTGACGATACACTTGACCCGCTGTGTATATTGTAGATAGGATCGTCACAGCCAGGACGTACCTGTTATCCCAAATTCCCATGCATCCATTTAGTTAGTTCAAAATCCCAGAAGCAAGATGGGTTCTTGATGAGACTGTGTTGAACCATTAATAAAGAGTCTACCTGTATTCTTCGAATTTATCAAAGTCAAGGCCATGGCCATGCCTATTGCTGGCCATGGCGATGAAACCAACAACGGAAAAAAGCAGAGCCATGACCCTCAAACCCAATACGATTCTCTCCAACAAATCCTCCCTCTTTTTTCGCCGCGGCATGTCACCAGAAACCGTATCACCAACTCCTAGCGCCGCGGGGGCCTCATGATCCGCTATCGCCGGCTGATCAAACTGAAGTTGGGTCTTCTCTTCTGAGGGCTCGCCGTCGCTGGACATATCTCTGTCTGGTTTGCTCATGGAAGAAAAGGAAAATGCACAAGAAAATGAGTACGTACGTACGTACTTGGGTGCTTAGATCTGTTTCGATCTATATAGGTACGTACAACGATATTTAAGGTGTCAGTGTGGACAAAAGCAGCTCTTCATGGCAAAAATGAGTAGTGTCACTTGGCCTGCTTCGATGGTTGCCTTGTGGCTGGATTGGATACTTTTGATTTTATGAAAAGAAAAACAAAACAGCTTCATAGCCTCAAAGTTCTATTTGGCCAATACTTGTAGCATTGGGCCAACAATAAGTAAATAATGTATGAAAACTGTTTGGATTGAGATGAACATTTGACTATCTAGATTTGATCCTTGTCGCTTGATGTTTGTGCCTAAATATAATGAGCCTTTAATTTGCTCCTAGGTCTCTCAATGTTGATTGCTTGTTTATTTATTTTTTTTATTTCTGTGTAAAGTTCATAGTTAAACATATTGTAAAGTCGGCACTCGCTCATTTATGCAAATCCAAATTTATAAGTTCGGAATTTTGGCTTCTACTACCTGCAAGGGACAGTTTTCTAACGTTCGGTCTCTAAACTAATTGAGCTTAAGCCAGAATATCATCTAATACTTAAACGAGGTTCTGAAGTAAATACAAAATTTATATCAACCGGGAAAGCCACATTGTAATATGATATTTTATTATGATTATGATTATGATTATTGGGGAGGGGGAGGAACTAGTTAATTGATTCTAAAATTAATTACCGTTGCAGGCTATAGTCTTAGGAATTGGTTAAAGTGCTCATCAAAAGTAATGAACTTTCAAACCCATTAGTTATAGATTGATATGATTTAGATGGTTCAAATCTGATTTTTTATTTTTATTAAAAATCTTATTTTAATGATTATAAAATCTAAATAAAATTAATCTCCTAACTATTATATTTTTATAAAAAATTGCTTGTTATAAAAAAATTCAGACCTAAATCGTCTAGAATCAAATATAGATGTCCATATCAAATGGGTTAGGGGAGCTCATCACTTTGATGAGCACCCTAACCAGCTCCCTTGGCCGATAGATACTATTATTTCATATACATGAGAACAACAACTTTCCTTTCTCACAAAACAGATACTATATTCTCTGATTGATTTGTTGAAAGATGCATGGGCGGTTCTCTATCGTCCCTTTCCTTTGTTTATCTTATCTCACGATCCGTCCATGCATGCTTCTGTTACCTGTCCTCTTGAATTCCCTCAACATTTGAGTAATGTTGAACATGTGTCTCGTACCATGCAGACCTTATATATACACAATGGCTGAGCCGATGATGAGAGCAGCAGTCTAGTGTTTGGTTCATGTTTGATCAGCAGGAAGAAGCTCAACAAGCTATGAAAGCAACGTTCTTGTAATAAAGGCTCACCATTACTATAGGAAAGGCGCGAGTCATTCAGAAATGAGCAAGATCAAAGAAATACATACTTGTCGTGCGTGATCAGCATAGAAGTGCTGTCATGCATGCATGTGTGTGTGTGTGTGTGTGTGTGCTGCTTTGTTTTTGTCATCCATATAACTGTGAAAGATGCTTCTTGTGCAGCAAAAAACCTAGCCCTATTCCCCCCCCCCCCACATGTCATCAGTAACATAGTGGCTCTAATCCTTGATATAAAATCAAAGCTAATTAGGAGTTAGATTTGATCCTAATACCTCTTCCCCAAATCCTTAAAGAGTTAAATTTTATTGAGGAGATTAAGTACACCACTTAAAAGATATTTATCCATGTATATAATTAGATTATATGTAATAATTTACAGGTCATGAAAATTATTTTTGAAAAATGATAAGTATATATACACACTCATATAGAGACACTTTTTAAGTAGGCTATTTAGATTAGAGCTTAACCTTAGCAATCTTCATTTACAACCTCAATAGCCTTCATTTAAAACTTCAGCAGCTTTGGAATCATTTTATAATTTTGTAAATCTTTAGGACCATTTTGTATTTAAGTGTCTTACTTGGATCTTATTTGTCATTTTCCCATGACATAATGTTCTCTTTTCTTACGTCGGGTAATAATTGGACCAATTAATAAAAATAAGTAATTACTTTAAAATTAAAACTTGATGTAATGTTAAAAAAAATGATCTTCAACTAATAATGGTCCACAATTTTGTCCATGGAAGGCTCACATTTGATATTTCATAGCTCTACAAAAGTTCAACCATGAAGTGACAATGACACTTCAAAACATGTATCAAATAATAATTATTGCAGAAGGCAGGTCATCGCCGGTAATATAATGGATGGGGTTGTCGCCAGTGATGGAGAGTGGAGGCAGATGTGGAAAGGGCAGAAGAGATACCAAAACGCAGCCTTGTAAACTCTAGTACGATTTTTTCTTCCAGCATTTTTCTCGGCTCAAGATAATCCTTTTTTAGGCATTTTGAATCCTTTGGCTCTTAATTTTGCATTTTTATTTTTCTTTTTTAAGAAATCCAGTTAAGACGGCCACCGCGAATTCAGAGATGGAACAACCAGAAGCCTGCAATCTCATACCACGATATCCCAATTTCGAGCTTATCTCTGAATGACAATTTCCTCTGTTGCAGTAACGTAACCTCCCTCTTAATCTATTCGAGCTTTTCCAGTCTCGAGCCTTCCTCCATTTTCTCGCCGGTTTCCTGGAGAACCTTCCGACTGCAATTTCCAGGGGTCCCCTTGCTTGTGGAATTACCATCGTTGGGCCTACGGATATGGGAGGATGTTGCAGTTGTGAGATTTCCTGTGGAGACAAGGTAATTAGGCACATGGATGATAGAGAATATGGTCGCCCAGATCAGCGCCAAGATATCGCTTACGAGGATTCCGGAGCTCGAATAAGATTAAGAGGTTCCTCTAAGTTTGTATCAATGTACTGCCAACAAGGAAGTAAAGGCATTAACCAAGATGCATTAACGGTTTGGGAGGTAAAAAATTTCTTTCCAAGGGGTTCCTATTTAGATTTTTTTTATTATTTATTGAAAGGAAACTGTGATCATACATTATTGATGTGTTTTTGTTGAGGGAGATGATGAAGGAGAAGAAGGAAAATGAAAAGAATGTTTTATTAAATTTCAAACCTCCATCCCTCCCTCCTCTTCTATATTTTATTTCATCTCTTTCCCTCTGTTCTTCTTCCAGCTCTCAAACATACAATTAGCTAGGGTGATATAATCATTGGTTGTAATACTGAAGCGTAACCCTTTTTAGTTGATGAAACCACATTCATTTTGGATTCACGTTTGATAAGATATATGATCAGGGATTTTCTGGAGAAGAAGACATGATCTTCTGCGGTGTGTTTGATGGCCATGGACCTCTTGGACACAAGGTTTCACAATACATACGCGACAATCTCCCCGCAAAAATATGTGAATCAATCAAAATGACTCAACGAAGGAAGGTCAGAAAACTCTGGGATCCTTATCCTCGAAACAGAAGCGGCCATGTTAATATGCATGGTGGAAATGACCAAAACATGTCCCTTGCTTCATGGGAGCGCAGCCTTGTCACATCTTTCAGTGAGATGGATGGAGATGTTGCTCGAGACATCAACACTGATAGCTTTTCCAGCGGTACGACTGCTGTAACTGTAATTCAACAGGTATATATAACTAGAACTCGCGATCGCAGAAGCCACAGACTAACATGAGACACCATGTTTAACAATTAAAATCACGGCAAGCATATGGAAACGTTAGCCTCCACATTAATTTTTTGATGTTATTGTAATTTATACATAAAAAAGTCAACCTTAGAGCATATATCAGATTGCTACCATGCATATGACCTAAAGGCTATGTTACGGGTTCAAGTACTAAAAATAGCTTCTCTACTTATGCTTCCCAATCCCACCTGGTGTGAACCCTTATGTACTAACTGTCATTTTGAGTAATATCTAAATAAGAAGTTGGGACAAAAATTGGCCCTACTTGAAGAAACTGTTTAGGGGTATGTAAGACATTTTATTTTAAACACAATTTAAATGCAGGGGTTTTAAATGAAGGGGTTTCTAGGTTATTTTCCCGGAATAAAATAATTACTATAGAATTTTTAGTTAAATGACTTGTGCAAAACAGTGGCGGCATTTTGTCTAAAGGAGCCCCGGCACCTGTGGACATAGCTAACCTGTCCTGTGCATAACCTGTGTGGAAGTTATTGGCATGGTATACGTACGTATCAAGGTTATTAAACGCGCATCAACCAATCAGGTTGATCTAGAAATCAATTAGGTCATGATTTTTGACCCGGGGTGAATTGGTTGAACCCAACGAAACTCGGTCATAAACTGAGTAAACTAGAGCAACCTGGTGGTAATCCAAGTCAAACATATTTAGAAAATATCTAAATTTTATTTTTAGCTTTTTTGGGAATATTAAATCTTACTATTAGTGACTATATTATACTGTTTTATTAATTTGTTGTCTTGCAGCTTTTAATTGATTGTAAGAACAAAAGTATATTCTCGTTGTATTATTTTATTAGGGTTACAATCAAACAATTGTGAAAGATATGTATGAATCAAAACATTATGTTTCGAGGGTCATTTTTGTTTAAATGTTATTATATTAACTTGTTTTTAATCATTCTATACAAAAACTAATTTTTATCAAATATGAGTATTTTTATTAAATTATGTTATTTTTATATTACCGGTTTGACCCACAGGTTTACTCCAATTTGATCATTGATCCACTGTCTTGACTGGTTCTTAGTCTCATATGAGTTTAATTAATTACTATTTATATTGTTGATAGTGTAAAAGCATGGTACATGCTTGATACTTCTGTGTTCTTTTTTCTTTTTGGCTTGGATGAAAGGTAAGTATGTGACTTTTCTGCACATCAATCCCTAAATTTCAGGGTGACGAGCTGATAATTGCAAATTTGGGAGATTCTCGCGCAGTTCTTTGCACGAGAGGAGCTAATGACGAGCTTAATCCTGTTCAACTCACTGTGGACTTGAAACCTGATATTCCAAGTGGGTGGAGTTGACTGTTAATGACGTTAATTCCCATGTCTTGCGAGGCTTTCAAGTCTGAGTCTAACTAATATTCTTGTCTCATTGATCAGGCGAAGCCACGAGAATCCAAAATTGCGAAGGCAGAGTTTTTGCTGCAGCAGAAGAGTCACATGTACACAGAATATATATGCCTGACGAGGACTGTCCTGGACTAGCCATGTCAAGAGCCTTTGGAGATTTCTGTCTAAAAGATTATGGCCTCATCTCAGTTCCTGATGTCTTCCATAGAAAAATAACCAAGCATGATGAATTTGTAGTGTTGGCAACGGATGGGGTAAGTGTACCAAAAGTCCAAAACTCAACATCCTATACTTGATGCATGCCATATTAACTTGAGATCATTAATTACCAGTCAAATGTCTATATCAACCATGAATCAATGTAAAATATAAACAGTGTTGGGAGTTTTACCATTCATAAGCTGTGAGCAATGTGACTGATTCATCCTCGACTCCATGCAAATACATGAGTCCACTCTAATTTTCTCTAACAGTAGAAGCAAATACTTTTCCTCCCTACAGATTTGGGATGTGCTATCAAACGCAGAAGTGATAAGCATAGTTGCTTCTGCGCCAAGGAGGTCAATGGCAGCAAAAATGTTAGTAAGGCATGCTGTTTCTGTATGGAGATACAAGTATCCTCATGCCAAGATCGATGATTGCGCAGTGATATGCTTGTTCCTGCATGAAGAGCCTACTTTTCTCGATTCTCCATCAGCTGCCAGGAGCAACGTAAACAAGAGGAAGCACCTCAGTCCTCATGGCTCTAAAACCATCAGACATGAAGGCGCTGAAAGCTCAGTAGATGATGGCAAGAGTTCTATAATAACATTGGGACAAGAATTGGATGGTCGTGGAAGGTTGTCTAGAGCCAACTCAGTATCAAATTCAAAATACCCTCGACTCTCTAGAGTTGTGAGTAGAAAATCTTCTCTCTGCGTTGATGGCGTTGAAGTTTATTAGCCCCGCCTTTCAAATCCAGTGATGCAGATTGAATGGACTTCGAGTTTGTGTTAAACTTAAGAGTACAAGGTAGAAAATAAGAAGAACAAGTTGGGGTTGAAGATTGAGGTCCACCCTCCAGTATATAATCCTACATGAAATAGTGGATTATTATCAAACCAGCCAAAACCGCACAGGATATGATTAATGGTTGTCTCCACAAAATACTGTCTACCAGACGCCACCGCAACTGCAAGACCTGAAAGTGGATGAAAATATAGGGGAAAATGAAGAAAAGCATATCGTAACAGTTGTATATTGGTACGAGAAAGAATGACAGTTGTGAATAGCAAGACTTGTGTCATATTGTTATAAAACAAAGAGTAAGAGAGAAGGACGGAAAACAAAAACTTTATCCATTATAACAAGGGGATTGATTATATATTTAGCATATAGTTTTTTTTATTATAGGTTAGATAATGAAGTCTTATTGAAGCTTATAATTAAGGCATTTAACACATAAAAATATTTAGCCTTAATAAATGTACAGAGGTGAGAAAATCATCCATAATATGACGATGGACCCACCAAACCTAGGGAAAAGATTTGGCCATTTTTACCCATATGAATCACGGTCTAGTTTATGCAATGAATAGCTGTCTGTTTGGGAATGTGGTAGATAAGTACTTTTATATAAGTTGAAGTAAATATGTGAAAAAGATTATCTCGTTTTATAGAAAAAAACTGTTAAACATGCGTTTGAACTCCCCATAATCGTTGCTAAATACATCTAAGGATGAGTTAGGGTCTCACATAGACACCCTAGGTCACTCATGCCCTAGAGTTCTTGCCCGTACGCATATATATATTATTAAAAATTATTAAGTATGTACTAAATTAGTGAATAAATTTCAAAATCCTTAACCTAATAAAGATTATATAAATCCAATTTTAGCATGATAGTCTTCCTCTCCTACATTTATTATTTTTTAGGTTAGTTCTTGTATTGCTTGAGAACTTCACATAATATTTGTTAATTTGTGTCTTTCATTTTTTTTGCAATGAGTAATAACGAAGATTGTGTTATTTATTATTAATGTTACTTGTAATTTATATTGAAGAATTAGCGATATATATCATTAATTTACTTTACACAAGGAAACTCTAAGCACATGGTAAATATAAGATACATCTTTGCCGTTTAAATTTTTCATTAAGGTGACAAAAAGAAACATCAATTAAATTTCACCCATGTGTTAATTTATAATACATGATGTACAACACAGAACCCAACAAAACACCAATCCCAATTCCAATAAGCTCCCACCTTTAGCTTTCCGTAAGACATATAACACATGACCAATATATGAAACACCACGTTACTTCTCATTTGCCTTTTATAAGAAAAGGTTGCTTGATGTTAATAGATATGTAAAAATTGTAACTCTTTTTCTAAAAAAAATACCTTTATTTAGAAGGAGAGTGAAAATAAAAGATAACAAGGAAATCAATCTTTGGAAAATGTGCTAATGAATGTATTAAAATTAAAATGAGAAATTAAATAGGAGCAAAATGTAAAGGCCTCAAGAAATTTTTTTGAGAAATTCAAAATGTTTCTTATAAATTAAGAGGTGGAGGGGTCCGTTGGGAGGGTACGTTTTGTAATATAAAGGCCTGTCAACCTATGGTGCCTGGTCGCCGTAAACCTCATTAGGTTCACGTAAACCTAATGAGATTTATGTTGACCACAACAGGTTGAATCGAGCCAATGCACCAGGCAATCGATTGAATCGGGTCATAGGTATCCAAATGAAAGCATCATGTAAAAGCAGTGGCATTACTCTTCAAATGCCCAAAATATCACACGCGTGTTGTCTTAAAGTATCATGTATAAGCCGTGGCGCTACTCTTCCAATGCCCAAAATATCACACGCGTGTTGTCTTAAAGGCCTACAAACCTATGGTGCCTGGTTGCCGTAAACCTCAATAGGTTCACGTAAACCTAATGACATTTACGTTGATCGCAACAGGTTGAATCGAGCCAATACACCAGGCAATCGATTGTTAGGCCCTAGGTGTCCAAACGATTGATCATGTTTAAACCGTGGTGCGACTCTTCAAACGCCCAAAATACCACAAGCGTTGTCTTAAAGGCCTGTAAACCTATGGTGCCTCGTCGACATAAACCTTAGTAGGTTTATATAAACCTCATTAGGTTCATGTAAACCTCTTAGGTTTACGTTGACCACAACAGGTTGAATCGAGCCAATACACTAGGCAACTGATTGATAGGCTGTAGGTGTCCAAACGATTGATCATGTTTAAAAATGTGGCGTGACTCTTCAAACGCCCAAAATATCACAAGCGTGTTGTCTTAAAGGCATGTAAACCTTTGGTACGTGGTCGTCGTAAACCTCATTAGGTTCACGTAAACATAATGAGGTTTACGTTAACTATAACAAGTTGAATCGAGCCAATGCACCAGGAAACCGATCGATAGGAACTAGGTGTCCAAATGATTGATCATGTTTAAACTGTGGCGCGACTCTTAAAATGTCAAAATATCACAAGCGTGCCATCTTAAAGGCCTGTAAACATATGGTATTTAGTCGCCGTAAACCTCATTAGGTTCATGTAAACCAAATGAGGTTTACATTGACCACAACATGTTGAATCCAGTCAATGCATCAGACAACTGATTTAATTGGGCCCTAGTTGTCCAAACGAAAGCATCATGTATAAGTTGTGGCTCTACTCTTCAAACGCTCATAAAATATCACACGCATGTTGTCTTAAAGGCCTGTAAACCTATAGTGCCTGGTCGTCGTAAATCTCTTTAGTTTCACGTAAACCTAATGAGGTTTACATTGACCACAATAGGTTCAATCAAGCCAATGCACCAGGCAATTAATTGAATAGGCCCTAGGTGTCTAAACGAACACATCATATTTAAACTGTGGCGTGACTCTTCAAA
>JANTPZ010006006.1:0-12884 GCA_025593235.1 Vachellia pachyceras
AACATTCTACAGAAAAATAGTTGGCATTGTAAGGTTTAAAACAAGCCAAAGAACAGTGGATTTGGAGTTTTGTACAGAAAGTTATGATGTTCCAAATACTGAAGAAAATCACTGAAAAACCTGGGAAATAGAAAAATGACCAAATGAACAATACTTTTTCACGAATTAAACTGTGTTATTTGGGAAAGCTAATGGCTCAATGAGTATTTTTCCCTTATAAAGGAACTTACAAGCTTCAAATAGAAACTGGAAGCACTCAATTTCGATTTTTCGACAATTAGTTATGAATTTTTAAAGTTGACCCAAAAATCTGTGAATAGTGACGTGAATAGTAACCTTAAACTTGAAAATTTTATTTTTCACTTTTTGGTTACTCTAGGTCACTAAACGCCTAAATGTGCTTCCAAATAGATATTTAATGAAGCTAAAGGTAAAGATTAAGGAGTGTCACACAAACCCTAAAGGGAGGTGCTGCTAAAATTTCTAATGGATATAGGAGAGTTGAATTCAAGCTATACAATCCATGAGAATGAGTTCAGAAACAAGAAAATGATGCTATATACAATGGAAACTTGAAAAAGAATCACTTTTCCTTCATTTGGCAATTTTCGTGCAAATCTAGAAAGTGTATGAAGAAGTATTGTTTTGATGATTTTAATGCTTCCAATGGCTTTAAAATAAGGTTTTGTGTAGGGTAATAGTGAGCACAAGTTTTTGGGAAGCATTAGAAAACATTAAAGATAAGTTTTGATGTCTTAAGGCTTTGTAATTCAAGGGAAAGTTTAAATGAGTTTTACATTGATTTTCACCTTCGTAATGTCTTATGTTTAATGGTCATAATGTTGTGAATTATGTAGGCAAGAGTTTGGCCAAAGAAATTAGTTTCTCAAGTGATCAAGAAGGCATCCAAGTTTAAGGAGAAATTAAGAGCTAAAGGTAGCAAGACCATATAACTCTAATCTAAATTATTATGAAAATCTCTTTTGAATTATGCATGACTTGATTTGAGAAATTATGATGATGAAAGTGTGGATGTGTGCATTTGTATGCTATGGACATATGCATCTATGTGTCTCATGTTGCATTTTTATGAGTCCACTTTTATATAGAAGTTGTCATGCATTTTATGAAATATGTTAGATAGTTTTGCTATTGAGATTTCCAAAAATCTCATTCTCCCCGACTTACCATTTTTAGGTGAAAGTTCATACAAGGGTAAGGGGAAAGTAAGTGATGCTTGAAGCAATATTAGTGTATGCTTGTGATCATATTTTGGTGATGTAACTTTATTGTTACATTAATTAAGGATGTTATGTAAATGTGTAACCTAAACTCCTACATGTGTGGTAGCCATAAAGTAGTGAATGTATACTTTAAGTATTCCCAAAATGAATTATTAAACATGATCAAAAGGGTTTAGAAGTTAGTATGCCTAAGTATGAAGTTATGAAATAATAAGTTTGACTAAAGGTGATTGTAAAGTTGGTCAAACCCTGTACTTTGGCATGACGTGAAACAGGGTAAATGAACTCCAAATGAGTTGAATTTTTTCTGAAACATAGTTCATGTTTCAAGCTTTAAAATGAGGCAAAGAACACTGATTTGAAGTTTTGTATGAAAAGTTATGATGTTCCAAAGTTTGAAGAAATCATGGAAAAACGTGGGGAAATCAAAAATTACCAAATGAACACTAACTCTTTGCACAATAAAATGTATCAATTGGGCAAGTTAATGATCCAATGAGCATTTTTCCCCATATAGGAACTCATAAGAATCAAATAGAAATTGGAACCACTCAGTTTCAATTTTTCTAGAATTAGTTATGAATTTTCAAAGTTGGGCCAAAATTCTGTGAATAGTAAATTAAAAATCAAATTTTCATATTTGATTTCTTTTGACTTTTTAAGCTATTCAAGGCCCAAGAATGGTTCCATAAGAATATTGAATGAAGCTAAAGGGGTTAGTTAAGAAGTGTTACAGTAACTTCATGCTCAAATTTCATACAACAACCAAACCAATATATACACCAAATTACTCCTTAACACATAAGGAGTGTTTTGCAACCTTTGGTTTCCTTTAAATCCCTCTCTTTCTCACTTTCATATTCAAGAACTCTAACTTTCAATCTTGCAAAAGAAAGGATAAATCAAGAAACTAATCCATGGAAAAGGTAGAAGAGGTTGCAAGGATTAAGAAAAGGTATAGGTTTGGTTGGCGTAGCTTCTTACCTTGTGATTTGTGAAGCTTTTCTTCTTGTTTATGGCTGCCCAAAGTGGCATCTTTTGCTTCTCTTTTTGCAGCTGGATTGACGGTAAAGAATGAAGAAGAAAAGGCAATTTAATTACATGTGTAAAGAGATTGGTGGCTATGATTGAATCTTGAAATTTAAGCTTGATCTAATGGTTCATAATCCACCACCTTACCACCAGATTTTTTAGCCCAAAATCTGATCACATGGGCTGTTATAATGAGTTGGAATTAAAGGCTAGAAATCTGGTTACACTAACCAAATCGGCTACCGTTCGGTTACTTCGTCCAATTACAACTTACACCGGTAAAAGTAACTTTATTTGGGTAAATTTTTCTCTACTTTTTTGGAGATGTTTTATTTCTCTTTTAATCTCCATATTTTACTCATTAACATGGTGAAAATTTATCCAAGAAATGCCCTTGAAAAATATCCAAATTCAACAAGGTTATTTTATCCCATTAAAATCCCTGAAAATGTGCAATCAAAGGGCAAAATATTTTTAGGATCTTAAAAATTACTATAATTCCTACTGACATTCTAGCCCTTTTTCTTTCCTCAATATTCCTTCTAGATTTTCTGTAATTAATTTTTAAAGAAAATTACATTTCTAGAGTTTTCGAGACTTTTTCCTCCTGATATAGGAATTCGCCTTTATCGTACACTGGGTAATAATTTTATAAAATACTACAAAATTCACTTTATTTTTCTATACTCTGGACTCAACTGATCGAGCTATTCTGATACCTTAAATAATTATTTTTCTATTTTCTGTCCTTCAAAATTCTATAGGCGGAAAACTAAGTTGTAACTCATAGTTTCAGGACCCACAGAAGTGATCAATGAGTTCTGCTTTATCTGTTGGACATCTGTGAACTTTTTGGTCAATTGTTGACTTTTTGACTTTAACTTTGTCAAATGACTAAAATGCCCTTACACTTTCTCTTATTTACCAAATTACCCTTACTTTTCTATTCTTTCAAAATACCAAGATTGCCCTTGACTTTTCGTGTAATGACATCTGGGTCTTTCACAGAAGGTCACCCATCCTTACACTACTCCAGGGTGAGTACACTTAACTGTAGAGTTCTTATAAAATTTCTCCCCCTAAGCCAGGTCTGACTTTGGGTATTCCAGCAAATCAGCATAATCTTTTTCTGTACTTTTATCTGTGGGCTCTAACTCGACTTTTGACTACTGATTTGGCCCCTTTTATCCAATAACCATATTGCCCTTGGTCCTTATACTTAATAACATTTATGTCCTTGGCTTATATATTTAGAAATCCCAAAGCCTTAAGACCAACTTACCCGTAGTCTTTTTGGTCCACTAGATTCCTCTCTTCCTATACTTTCTTTCTCTAGGCCCTATCTCATCTCATAGCTATCTGTTTGGCCTCTATTTCAGTTTACAAAATGGGTGGATATTACAGACGGCAAAATGAATGATTTACAGAGAGAGTAATAAATATCGTAAAGAATTCTCAGTGTTCGTCTCTCATTCTCTGTACTGAATGCTTATACTTTTATAGATGAGGAGTAATGAAGTATCCGTTAGACAACATTAATAGACATTACTCCCATCAGCATCCAATCTGCTTCGCCATTAATGAAGTCATTAATGCAGCTTGAATGAATGTCGGTGAATGTGACAGATGAACGTTGAAAGCTTAACGCCTAAGAAAGAGTCTGCTTTTCATTCCTTATTTTATAAATCAAGCTTCCTACATTTATGAGAGCAGTTAGCATTCTAAAAAGTCATTACACAAATAAGAAAAATTTCTGCAAAGTGTAGGTGAAGTGTGTCAGAAGCAAAGTTGTCAGTAGAAGTAGTGCTCGAGCATAATGATTCAATGCTCGAGTATTGTAATGTAAATTTCAAAGAAAAGTTCAATACTATAACTCAATTATGGAGCATAAGATGAAAGCATTTGAAAAACATTTGGATACTCGAGTATTAAAATGTAGTGATTGAGTATTGATAGTGCTTTATAAGACTGCTCAAATATCTATGCAAGTATTGAAGAGATGAGAGTTTTGGGAACCCCAACACTCGAGCACTAGTTCATGGTGCCCGAGCATTGTGAGTGCTGGTACAGCTTGCTGGAGCATTTTCAGAGAGTGTGAGTGAGCAATGAAACATTGGGCTTGATGCTCCAGCATTGAGTAACAGTGCTCAAGCATTAGCACTACTTCCAGTCAATGCTAGCAGCATTTACTCATAATATAACATAAAAGTCTTCAATACTCAAGTACTGAAATCTAGTGCTCAAAAATTGGATTGCAGTCCCTTCATAGCTCTCATGAAAATCCTCAACACTCTAGCACTGAGTTCTAGTGCTCCAGCATTGACTCTGCTTTCAGCTATTTCTTGAAGTATTGACTGACATCACTAGCAAAAACCTCAACACTCAAGCACTAAGTTCTAGTTCTAGAACATTGGCTATGCTTTCAGCCAATGCTTGAAATGTTGTATGACAGCATTGGCGAGAAACCTCAACACTCGAGCATTGTGTCCTAATGCTCGAGCATTGGCTATGCTTTCAGCCTATACTTGAAGTAACAACTGATAACACTATCTGATAGCCTTTGATTTTAGCCCGATGCTCTAGCATTGAGTACCAGTGCTCGAGCATTGGCAATACCTGAGTCTTTTGCTCAAGTACTGAGTGAAAGTATTGCTCAAAAACATAAGTTTCAAAACACAACACTCGAGCATTGATTTATTTCTTTAACTTTTTCAGAAAGCATTAAGGTAAAACTTTGAAAAGCTATCAAAAGCATGCCAAGCTTGAGAATTCAAGTTTCAAAAATAGTTTCAAAAACATTTTATAACTTTATAGCATAAAACATCAATTTTGTTATCATCAGAATATGCGTAAACATTTTCAAGAGTCAAGAGGTAACATAACTTGAGTGTTGTATAACAAAAATTTTGACAAAAATTTTGACATAACTCGAGTTTTGACAAAAATTTTGTTGCAAATCGAGTTCTCAAGGACTTTTTGAACTCTGAAACATTTTGAACATTCAACGCTTGAGTTTTAAGTAACATAACTTGAATGTTGCATAACTTCCTTCATAACTCGAGTTTCCTAGGAAGTGTTATGTAGAGACTTGAAATTTTGAGTACAGTACTCGAGTTTTAGGAATTAAAACTCGAGTTTTCACAATGCTTATTTCATAACTTGAGTTTTCTTTTAAATTGTTGAGTTTTAAGCAATTTCAAACTTCATAACTCAAGTTTTGAACACCAAAACCCAAGTTTTAACAAACACTTCAACCTCAACTTGAGTTTCCTTTGAGAGTTTTGAGTTTGAAAACAATTTTAACTCTCATAACTCAAGTGTTAACAACATTTCAATTACAACTCAAGTTTCCTTTAAATGTTGTGAGTTTAAAAACATTTTGCAATCCTGGAACTCAAGTGTTAAGACTTGAAACTCGAGTGATGTAACATTAACATAAAAAAAAATCAAGGTTTCTTTAGAAAAACCAAGTTTAAAACACTTTCTAACTTCATAATGAGTGAAATGAAGTGAAAAGTTGAGAGGTTTTGATTTATGACATTCATCGATAGGATTGAAATGGTTTTGGAGCAGTTTAAATGATTGGAATTCAAAAAGGTTGAGAGAAAACTCAAGTTACATATAGGGGTTAGGGTTTGAATTCTAGAAATTGGGGGTTAAAAGCATAAGCATTCACCAACACTCAATTTTTGGATCAAAGAACTTGAGTGTCGAGGGACACAGATGAGAAATACAGTTTAAGAACTTGAGTTATGGCATGCAGAACTCAAGTTTTGAGCACAACACTCAAGTTTTAGTCTTGAAAACTCAAGTTTTGTGACTTAGAATATGAACAAACATGTCAACACTCGAGTTGTACTTTTGAACTTAATGAAACACTCCGAAGCTTAAGTTAGTAATTATTCATCAAAATAAATCAAAATTTACTTACAACTCATTGGCATTCACCATTCCCAATTCTCTCCTTATGTTCACGAATTTCTCTCTTGCCAGTGATTTGGTTAAAATATCAGCTAGCTAAAGATGTGTTGGAATGAATTCCACTTTCACATCTTTTCTTTGCACATGATCTCGGATGAAATGATGATAAATATCAATGTGCTTGGTCTAAGAGTGATGCACAAGGTTTTTGGCAAGACTAATGTGTTGATACCTTGTTTTGATGATAACAAAAATCCATGTTGTTGCAGGAATTGAAATGTTTTGAAACTTAAAATTATTTTGAACTTGGTAGAAATACCTCAAAACTCGAGTTTGGTAACTTTCAAAACTCGAGTTTCATGTCTTAAGTTTGGAAAAGAAGTTTTTGTTGAATAACTTTCAGTCAGAACTCGAGTTTTAGAAGGAAGTTTTCAATCAGTTCAAAAACTTGAGTTCTAAATCTCTAAAACTCCAGTTCCATAACTCTCAGGCATGAAACCTGCTTTCAAGACTCAAGTTTGGAATTCAAGTATTTTGGAACCTTATAGAGCTCAAGTTCCATGATCACAGCACTCGAGTTCCATGTTTCATGGACTTCATCCTTGAACTTTCTTTAATAAAACTCGAGTTCTAGCTTCGCAAAACTTGAGTTTTATAACTATCAAGAAAACTTGCACTAAAAACTGGAAGTTTGGATTAGAGTTCTAAAGAACTTGAGTCCTGCATTTTGAAAACTCGAGTTCCATGCCACGACATGTATGAACTCAAAAACTCTCTATGCTAATGAGTTCCAAACAAAAGTTTTACAAAACTCGAGTTCCATTTTAAGCAAACTTGAGTTTCGTGAGTCTCTTCAATGGATTAGTTTTAACTTATGTTCTAAAACTCGAGTCCCCTTTATCCACCTTGAGTTTCACTACTTCAAATAAAAATTGATATCAGAACTCAAGTTTCAAACAAAAATTTTCAAATTGCTTTATAGAACTTTCATTGCAAACTCGAGTTTCAAATAAAAGTTTCCTAAAACTCGTGTTCTGATTATGAAAAACATGAAATTTTACTTCATGAGTCTCAAAAATCCTTCATGAAGATGGGTTCAGCACTGGAGTTTTGAGAATTAGGAACTCGAGTTTTACTTCTATCTAACATGATCTCTGACACACCTAAGCCTACTGTTTATCGAAGCTTTGCTTATTTATACATAGCTTATTTGAATTTAACCTGCTTTCATAAATGTATTTCAGCTAAATCATTAAACAGGCATAGGGTTGACCGAGATTGTTTTTTTCATAAAGCATTAATGTCTTCTCTGCCACCGGCAGTTGAGCTGCATTAAATGAAGCATTAATGGCAAAACAACGAAAGCAGCAGCTGTGACTAACGGATACTGTCTGATTCTTTCTCTCTGCCTCACTCGCCTCTTGCATCTAACCATTCAAAGCCAGACAACACTGATAATGTCTTATTCGATCAATCATGTTCATCTTTAGTATGCTTCTTCGGTGTTTTTGTTTGGGAGGGTGATTCTTTTTTTCTTTTCCAAGAGAGATATGTTCTATTTGGTGTGTGATGTGAATTGAATTGGCTGTAACAGATTACAATATATCTATGCTAGTTTTTAGTTTGTCGCTTGTTTAGTGTTGGCTGGTGACAGAGGAGGGAAGAAAAAGGACTTCATCATATCTGTTTTGGGATGATGCTATTGAATTTGATACACTTTGTGTTCAATAGCTATTAATCAGTAAATTAATACTACTACTACTCATTGGTTTATTTTGTCTTGAACTATAATAACTTTTTTTCTCCGAAGAAATAAACCATTACACAGAGTCTCACACTATGCATAGGAATTATATAAGTATAACAAATGATTAATCGAATTTGATTCAATCTTATAAAATTTATTTAATAGAATAAGAATAGAAAAAATGCATTTTCTTTTTTCTTTTTTCGATAGATGGAATGGAAAGGAAAAGTTCATGATTCCTCGTTTTTTTGGTCTTATACTCCATTAGTTTGAACATTAATGGAATGGTTTGAAGAGGAACCCTACTTACAAAAGCATTTTTTTAGCAATTAAACTGTGGTTAAAGTTACTCAATTCAACAATTGAGTAATCCATTTAATCACCTAATGTAAAAATTATATCCAATAAAGGGTTAAAGTGTAAAATTACCCATAAACTTACATCCAATCATACAAAGCACCATAAACTTTTTTATTTGCAAGATACACATAAACATTTAAAACGGAGCAAGAGTGACACAGTCATTAAATGAAAGCTAACGTCAGTTATATTTATTGTGGGCCCACCCTATTAAAAAATAAAAAAAAAAGTGTAATTTTTTTATTTCCTTCCATACCCTTATTGTCATTCACCTTTTCATAGGCACTTCCCCTTCCCATTGATTTGTTGTGGACGTTCGTGGAGGGGATGACTGTAATATCCAAGTTTAAATGATTAAGGATCTAGATATAAATAATAAATGAGTGGCTATAGACTAATTGAGGATCTAGAGGATGAAAGAAAAGGAAAAGAAAAGTGAAAAATGTGATTTGCTAGATGCAGAAAAATAAGGGCAAAATGAACATTTTTTGTAAAGTGAGGAACCAAAGTGTCATTTTGAGAAATTAAGAAACCAAAGTGGAAATTTGAAATATGGGAATAAAGTGGAATTTCAACATTTGGGAGCAAAGTGTCATTTTTTAAATTTAAGGGAATTTTGGTCAATTAAAAAAATCAAAGGGTCTTTTAGTCAAAGTGTGACCAAAATATCAGAAAATTTCATAAAACACTAAAAGATAGAGAAAATTTGATTGGTTAATGATTGAATCTCGGTTCTAGTTAATTAGAATGATGAGACCAACCTTTATGGGAATTTTAAAGGTACTAATATTTATATTTAATAAATAATTGATTAAATATACTTATTTAATATATTTAGAGGCTTCAGATATTTGATTTTAGACTAGAGAAAATATTTTGAAAAGTATAGTAATTTATAAAATCATTTTTAAGAGAAAGTTAGAAATTGTTTCCTAGAACGAAAAGAAAAAGACCCGGGAAACCCCTAATTAGGATTTTCTTCAAAATTAATTCAAGACAATTATGGAAGCAGAATGAGAAAAGAAAAATCATGGGAGTATCAAATGAATTTAGAAAATTTTTAATAACTATAAACTAATCAAGTGATCATGAGTTTCTTGAAAAGTATTTTCGGTGCCATAAAGTAGCTTTATGGAAACTTAAAGCTTTTGTAAAATTGTGAGGCCATGAAATTGCCACGTGTAATGGTCATATTTCAAGAGGAAAGAGAACAAAATATTATAGACAAGCGGTAGAAAATATCAGTACAAAGTTACTTTATCAATCCAAATGGCTCCCACGCTAATTAACATATGTTATAACTTAAATATTAAGCATTCCATGGCCTCCAAACAGCCCATTTTCGGGCAGCAAATAGCAAGCACAGAGAGAGGCCCTGAAGTGGAGAAGAGGAAGGAGAGTAGAAATTTCAAGTAAAAAATTCAAGGTAAGAGTTGAATGATGCATGAAATCCCTTCTATTTTATTATTCTAAGCCTTTTCCCTTAATTCTATGGACTTATTTTTTAGTTTTATGGAGTATTTTGCTACTGTAAAAGTTAGGTTTTTGATAGAGAAAATGAAAAAGAGTGGAATTTAGAAGCAAAAGATACTAGAAATCAATTTTATGCATAATTTGGAACCTAGCGTTGTTTTGTTTGAATTACTTTGAGCTCACATGCAATTTTTAGCATGAAGTTATTTTTTATGAGCTGGTGGCCGACACTATTCATGCAGGGGAATGAATGATTTTGTGATGTTTAATGATGAGAAAATGAGTTAGGAATGTGATTATGCATGTATGTAAAAGTAAAGGTTGAAAAATCTCATTATTGGAAATTTTGTGCATAATTTCAGCATGCAGGGGAAGTGGTAGAAGGAGTCTAATTTTGATAATTTTAATACTTTTAATAGATTTAGAAGGAAAATTTGTGTATGGTATAACTGAGAAAACAAATTTGAAAGTAGTAGAATCAAAATTGGAAAATTTAGAAGTTTAAAGATTGTCAAGATTGAGTTTCATGGATTTTTAAATGTTATAATGCATGGGAAATTACCTAATGTTGATACCAAATACATTATATTATGTTTAGGAGTATAATTGGTAAAGGGAAGCCTCCAAAGAGCAAAAAGGAAGTCAAGAAAGTTTAGGAACAAGTTAAAGAAATAAGGTAGCAATGTTACTATATTTTTCATTAATATTGCTCATGGCTATTGTTGATGAATGTTGTCATGTTTGTTTGGCATGTGCTATATGAGTTGGTTATGACATGTCATAATTATGTGCAAATTAATTTATGAATAATAGCATCACATGTTCATGCATGGGTAGCTTGTAATTGTATGACAATCATGCATATTAATGTCTTTGATAGTGATTTTGCTATAGGGATTTCTTTAAAATCTCACTTTTGTTGTGTTGTGCTTTCAGAATATTTATATGCTATACCTCAACAACTTTTGGTATGTGAAAAGGCACAAGTAAATATGTTAGAAAGGCCAAGTAGTTATGATATTGACAAGCATGTATAGAAGGTAGAAAATGAAGAATTATAAAAGCGATAAAAGGGGCCAATACCCTAGACAAACCCTTGAGTTGAGGAAGTGATGAAACTAAGAAAATAAAGTCCAAATGACTTAGATTTTTTTAGAAAATAGTTTATATTTTAAGCTTTAAAATGAATTTAAATTTGCTGAATTTGGAGTTTTGTGAAAAAAGGTTATGATGGTAGAATGTTAAGAAAAAAATTTTAAAAAATAAAAATAACCAAATAAACAGTGTTTCTTTACCTAATAAAATGTATTAATTGGTTAAAAAATTGGATAAAATGATATTTTTCTCTCGTAGGGAATTTAATACGCTTCATTTAAAGACTCGAACCACTCAATTTCGATTTTTCTAATTAATTACGAATTTTCAATGTTGGCTCAAAAATATGAAATTTTACTAAGTGAACAGTAACGTTAGTAATTTTTTAAATTTCACTTGATTAGCTAATTTTAGAGTATGGAATGCATTAAAATGTTTCATAATTGGTCTATAATATAAAATAAGGTGAGCTAAGTGAGGTTTTACAATGGCCGTGATGAAGAGAGGGATGGGAGAAGTAGCAAAAAAAGTTTATGGGTCACATTGGAGATAACTTTAAGGGTAATGTTTCACCTTAGCCCTTCAAGAAACCCAAATATATGCATGCAACGCACACCAAAGTATTAATTAAAGTGGGAATCATTGTAAGGTCCTACGGAATGGACTTCAATACAAGTAAGTTCCAAAAACGAGTGAGCAATATAATATTGTTGTTTTTCTATTGGAATTTATGATTGTATTCTTTTATATTGTTATTTACTTTTTAGGTTATCAAGTATCTCCTAAATAATTTCCCATTAATTAAACTGGAGTAAGTGTTTACTTGTTGCCTTTACAGACAAAACTTTGCTTCGGTTTTGAGTTCCGAAAATGGGAATAAGTTTTTACCTGCTGCTTTTACCAAAAAAAAAAAACATGCATGCACCCAATTCGTCAACACCTTTTGACCTACCGCAAATCTAACCATAGTTTTAGCTAAAAATGTTGTAGCGTTTTGCCACAATAATTATACAAAATCAAGTCCAACTGAACTAAAATTATACACCTGTAAGATATAAATTAAAATAATAAAATTCATAACCTAAAACATGGGTTTTGGGCTCCCTTCCTATGTGGAGAAAAATCCAATTATTGAAGCCCACTTGTGTATCAAATATTTAACTGTAGAGGGGGCTGATTAGGCCAAGAGGGGAGAGGTCGAATTGAAGAGAAAAAAACGGTCATTTGATAGGGAAGAAGAAAGAAAACAATTTTAGCAAAGTTTAAAAGATAGCTTCAATAAAATAGAGTTTACGCATTTGTGAGCTGAAGTTTGGTCAACTAGTTTGCAGAATTTAATTTATCATTCTAAATGATGCGATTGTCTATTGGTTGTATGGTGTGAGAGAAATTGAGTTTGCACTAAGCTATATTTTCTGGGTGTTATTCAGTTTTTTTATTCTATATTGTAAGCTTAGAACATTGGTTGGTTGATTGGTTTGTTTGTACTTCTTTATGCATCTGGTTGTGAATCTTCTGTAACTCTATTATCATCATAGTGGATCTGATTTTCTTTGGTCAAAACAACCTGTGATTTTACCCTTGCATTAAGGGCTCTGCACGTTCATAATTCTTGTGTCTTGTGCCCTTTAATTTCTACCAAACATTAATTTTTTTCGGGAACTCTTGCAAGTGAAAAAATGATTTAATATCCATTGTGCAAAGTCTTAATAGTAAGAAATTATTAAACTTAGCTTCACCTAAAACTAGAATAAATCTTAGCTTATTATTAGATGGTTGAGCCCCATATGTTTGCATATATTTGTTTTATGAATTTTTTTCTTCTACTCTCAGCTGGTAAAGCCTCTTGGACATCCTATACAATAAAATATCAATGGAAGCTTCTATTTTTCATATAAATTAAATTCAATTAAAACTAATACATGTTCCTCTAGAGCAACCTGCCTACACTTGCTTAGATTTTTTTTCCCTCCAACCTTTGTATAGCACTGCTTTCTTTTCTTTCCTTCTTT
>JANTPZ010006008.1:0-11433 GCA_025593235.1 Vachellia pachyceras
ATGTTATGAGACTCGAGTTCTGTTTGCCTGCAACTCGAGTTGTCTCAACTTGAAGCTGGCAACTCGAGTTGTTGCTGTAGGTTCTGAGCAACTCGAGTTGATGAAGCCTCAAACTCGAGTTTCACTACATGGATTACCTTGGAAAACAAATTTTCAAGCATGCAGCTCGAGTTGTGAAAATGCTATGACTCGAGCCATCAAAACTGGAAGCATAGAACTCGAGTTTTTTTATGCAAGTTTAAGGTGACTCGATTTGCTGGTCATCCAAACTCGAGTTGTTGCTCATTAAAAACACTTTGACAGGAGTTATGAGGCATGTGACTCGAGTTGTTCAAAAGATGTGACTCGAGTAATCACAACTTGAAGTTGGAGACTCGAGTTGCAATTGAAAGTTTTCAAAAACATAGTTATGCAACTCGAGTTATGCAACATGTGACTCGAGTTGTTAAACCTTAAATCTCATTTTCAAAAATTCAAAAACCATTTCCAAATCCTGCCATGGAACCTTGAATTACAACTTTGTTATCATCAAAACAAGGTATCAACATTCTCCCCCTTTTTGATGATGACAAAACCTTAATTCTGAAATTTTGGAAAATTGATAAACAACATTATAAACTCATGAAAGGTAAAATATAATTCATAATTCATAATCATAAACCATAATGTCATAAGCATTATTCGTTAGCATAATCCATAAATCATAGCATAAGAAACCATAATAACATAGTCAAAGCATAATGAAAAAGCCTCTAAAAACTCAGAATACTTCTCCTTTTTGTCATCACTCAAAGAGGGTGAGAGGGAGAGGATGGTGGAAAGTCAGAGGGCATAGAGGGATAAGGATCAGAGGTCTTGGGTGGAGGTGCCTGAACAGGATCCAAACACTGAGCAGAAGCAGAGAAGTCAATCTGGGTAAACAGACGCTCAGAAGATGAAGGCTCAGACCTAGGTGGTGGTGCTGGCTGAGGTGTCTGGCTGCCTCGGATGTAATGCTCAATAGATCCAACTCTACTATCCAAGCCCTAAACTGAATGAGACAGAGAGGGCAACTCAGCGGATACGAAAACCTGGAAGGAGTCAAAAGACTAAACCAATATTGCAACTGCTGTATCTAATGATGACTGAAACATAGCCTGAACGTGGCTCTGAGTCTCAACATGAAAAGCAGTGGTAAAATCTTCACCCATTCTCCTGAACTCATTCTGCATAAAGGTCTGCATGGCTGCCTGAGAGAATGATGGAGCAGAGTGAAATTGCTGAGCAGCAGATGACTGGGCCTCATCCTGGCCTCGAAAGGTAGCAGAGGTGGCCTTTCTCCTTCTCCTAGGAGCAGCTTCTGGCTCACGATTAATGATTTCAATATTCATCCGATGAAAATGTATGGCCGTAAACTGCTGAGGGGTTAGTGGTATTTGTTCAGGGAGAAGACACCAAACATGATGGATATCCATGATGTGTGAGACTAAGCTGGGGTATGGCAAGTACATCTTCGGTGATTTGGATTGCACCAACTTCTGCATCTCCATAAAGATCATTTGTCCAATGTTTCTCTTCTCCTTTTTCATAATAGAACCAAGAATCTGATAGTCCATTAGAGAAAGATGAGTATAGTTCCTACCCTTGTTGACCATGCACCGAGAATAAACATAATGGATGGTCCTCTGCAATGGTGGCATGGCCGAGGGTTCAAAATGTAGACTCTGGCCCTCCTGAAACTCTTCACCCGGCCTTAAATCCTCAAAGATCTCTGCATTTCCAAGGTCCTTCAATGCCTTATCCTAGCCTCCCATACCCAGATAAACATTTAACAATTCGGCAGAAATATTAATCTGACTACCCCGCATAATCGTTTGAAGCCTGTACTCTATAACCTTTTTCTTGTTTCCAATTCCATTCTTTTCAACCATATTGTTATAGAATACTCTAACCATATCAGGATGAATGGGGTTTGCAAAGAAATCAAATTGTTATAGTATTCAAGATACTCCTTAACGTCCTGTCCTAGCAAACCATTGATATGATCCAAATCCACATAAATGGCGAGGCACAAGTCTCTATCCTTAAATTTGAAAGGGGAATTAATCATTACCGTACTGACATTGTAGCCCTCAGGTGCCATTGGAATCTCCGGTTGAGACTGTTTTCCCTTGAGAGACCTTTTCCTTCGAGATGATGAAGCCACATGAGTGGGGGTTGCACTTTCGGTCTCAGAATCTAAATGATGTTTAGTAGGAGGGGGCTCTGGCTGAGATGAAGTCTCCACCATGGGTGCTTTTCCTTTATCCTTCTTGCTCAGAATAGATTTTGGATGCCCTGTTCTCAATCTCCTAACCAGAGGAGTCTCTGTTTCCTCTTCGGAAGGTTTGATAATAGGAACTGCTTGGATGGAGTTTGAGATCGTGATTGGGATTCAGATTGGGCTTTGGAAGATGATTTGGAGGATTTCCCAGCTGTTACTTTGGTGCGTGCCATTGAAATTTTGACTCAAAGAGCACAAGGAGAGGATTTTTGGCCGAGAGAATGAGGAAGGCTTCGATGAATGTGGTGTGGAGATTGAGTGGTGAAATGATGATAATAACGAGTGAAATCAGAGGGGTTTTGATAGTTTAGAGTTACCTGAGAAGTTGTGACGATTCGTAGCAGTTATAACTGTTGAAAATGAAACGGATTGGAGAGAACTCGAGTTACGAAAACAGAGGTTAGGGTTTGAGTTATGGCAGGAGGGGGAGATATAGTTTCTGAGTAATGGAACTCGAGTTGTGGGTTTCATGACTCGAGTTTCATTAGGCAAAAATAGTCAAGAACTCGAGTTATGGTTTCTCATGACTCGAGTTGCATGACTTCCATATGAATAAATGCCTCAGAACTCGAGTTGTGTGTTACCATGACTTTAGTTGTAGGCCTCTGAAAGACAAAATGCATACCTAAACTCGAGTTGCCCCATCCCAGAACTCGAGTGACAACAACTTTCATGCCATGACTCGAGTTTTCCTTCCAAGTTTTCTCATGCAGTGATGGAACCCGAGTTGCACATTCCCCTGACTCGAGTTTCATGCCTCTGGATTTCTAACTCGAGTTGCTCTCTTCCATGACTCGAGTTGCTGAGCTTTGCTCCATTGGATTTGGTTTTGCCACTTACCTAGAAACCTGCAAAATTTTCTAAAGACACTCCGATGCTTAAGTTAGTATAAATCATCAAAACAATGGTAAATCAACATTACTTACAGTTCATTTGGATTCACCATTCCCAATTCTCTTCGAATGTTCATGAACTGTTCCCTGGCTAATGGTTTGGTGAAGATGTCTGCTATTTGCTGATGGGTTGGTATAAAAACTACTTTGATATCTTTTCTTTGCACATGATCTCGGATGAAGTGATGATGTATATCGATATGCTTTGTCTGAGAATGATGCACAGGATTCTTGGCCAAATTGATAGTGCTAGTGTTGTCACAGAGTATGGGAATTTCTATGAAATTCATTCCCAAGTCTTGTAACTGTTGTTTCATCCATAGCACTTGAGCACAACAACTAGCTGCAGCTATGTATTCAGCTTCCGTTGAGGATAGTGAAACTGTTGATTGCTTCTTGCTGAACCAAGATACCAATGAACCTCCAAGGAACTGGCACTGACCACTTGTACTCTTTCGGTCAGTCTTATAGCCCGCATGGTCTGAATCTGAATATGCTATCAACTCCTTATTAGTTCCCTTGGGATACCATATTCCAAGATCAATGGTACCAGCGAGATATCTAAAGATCCTCTTCACATTTTCAGCATGTGATTCCTTGGGTGCTGCTTGATAACGTGCACACATCCCGATGCTAAACTGAATATCTGGTCTACTGGCAGTGAGATAGAGTAGTGAACCAATCATCCCTCTATACCGCTTGATGCCATAATAGTTTCCTTTTACGTCTGCACCAAGCAGTGCCGTTGAACTCATGGGAGTGTCTAAACTTTTGCACTGATCCATCCCAAACTTCTTTAACATCTCTTTTAGGTACTTCGTCTAGCTAATGAAAATACCATTCTTTCTTTGTTTGATTTGAAGTCCGAGAAAGAAGTTGAGCTCTCCCATCATTGACATCTCAAATTCATCCTGCATAATCTTAGCAAACTCTTGGCAAAGTTCGTTGTTAGTTGCACCGAAAATAATATCATCGACATAGATTTGAACAATTAATATATCATACTTAGATTGCTTAACGAATAAAGTTGTATCAATCTTTCCTCTAGTGAAACCCTTCTTAATCAAGAAATTACTAAGTCTTTCATACCATGCTCTTGATGCTTGTTTTAAACCATAAAGTGCTTTCTTAACATAATCAGGCTTAAAAAATCTTCAAAACCTGGAGGTTGTTCAACACAAACTTCCTCCATAATAAACCCATTTAGAAAAGCGCTTTTAACATCCATTTGAAAGAGTTTGAAATCCATTAAGCATGCAAAAGCAAGTAGGATACGTATGGCTTCCAATCTTGCTACTAGAGCATATGTTTCCTCATAATCAATCCCTTCTTCTTGATTGTAGCCTTTAGCTACTAATCGAGCTTTGTTCTTGACAATGTTTCCAGATTCGTCAAGTTTGTTTCTGAATACCCATTTAGTGCCTATGACCGGATGGTCATTTAGATGGGGTACTAGGTCCCAAACTTGGTTTCTTTCAAATTGATTTAGCTCTTTTTTCATAGCTATAATCCAATCATTGTAGTTAAAGCTTCCTCAACATTTTTAGGCTCTATCTTTGAAATAAATGCTGAAAATTGAGCCTCATTTAGAAAACATTTTCATGTTTGTACACCGTCATCCACTTCTTCAATCACTTGATCTAGAGGGTGGTTTCGGATGTACTTCCACGCTCTTGGTTGAGGGGATTGGAATTGTTCAACTGATTGATCATTTTCAAAAACGTTTGTTGGTTGAACATCAGTTGAACCATCCTTCTTTTCTTTTTCAAAAGGTTTTGAAATAATTATTTCTTCATCAAGGTCAGCTTTCGCTTGAGGTTCAGTTTCAACAAACACAACATGTACTGACTCTTCCACTACACAAGTACGTTTGTTAAAGACCCTAAAGGCTTTACTTCTAAGGGAGTATCCTAAAAATAAACCTTCATCAGATTTAGGATTGAATTTACCAAGATTATCCTTGCCGTTGTTATGGATGAAACATTTACTTCCGAATATGTTTAAGTGAGAAAGGTTTGGCTTTCTTCCTTTGAACAGCTCGTAAGGAGTCTTTCCCATGGAAGTCCTAATGTAGGCTCGGTTGGATATATAGCATGCCGTGCTAATCGCGTCTGCCCAGAAGACTTGAAAGACTTTCTTCTCAGTCATCATTGCACGAGCTATATCTGCAAGAACTCTATTCTTTCGTTCCATGACTCCATTTTGTTGAGGTGTTCTTGGTGCTGAGAAATTGTGGTTGATTCCTTCTCTTTCACAGAATATTGCAAAGTCACCATTTTCGAATTCTCCACCATGATCTGTTCTCATAGACACAATTGACATACCCTTCTCATTTTGGACCTTCTTAGCAAAAGTAATGAATGATTCAAAAGTTTTATTCTTTGAAGTTAGAAATATGGTCCATGTAAATCTTGAGAAATCATCTATAATAACTTAAGTATAAAGATTTCCTCATAGACTCTTTACTCTTGGGGGACCCATCAAATCCATGTGAAGTAGTTCAAGGGGTCTATTAGTTGAATCTCTTTCTTTGTTTTGAAAGAAGACTTGGTTTGTTTTCCCATCTGGCAGGCATCACAAACTAAGTCATTTTTGAAACTGATTTTTGGAATCCCTTGAACTAATTCATTATTGATTAATCGATCAAGCTGATGCATGTTTCCATTCAATTCTAATAGAGTTAAATTTTTAATTCCTTTAACACTGATCTTGTTAAAAAAATATTCCCCTTTTTTGTGAAAAAATTTGAATTTTGAAAAAACAACATGATTTAAGGAATCCTAATTAAAAACTGAGTCACAGTGGAAGTTTCCATTCAATTCTAAGAGAGTTAAATGTTTAATTCGTTTAACAACAATCTTGTTGAGAAAAATATGCCCCCTTTTTGGTGAAAATATTTGAACTTTGAAAAACACCATGATTTAAGGAATCCTAATAAAAAACTGTGTCACAGTGGATGTTTCCATTCAATTCTAAGAGAGTTAAATGTTTAATTCTTTTAACACTAACCTTGTTAAAAAAATGTCCCTTTTTTGTGAAAAAATTAGAATTTGGAAAAGGACATCATTTAAGGAATCCTAATAAAAAACTGAGTCATAGTGGATGTTTTCTTTAAATTCTAAGAGAGTTAAATTTTTAGTTCCTTTAACACGAATCTTGTTAAAAAAATATGTCCCCTTTTTTGTGAAAATAATTGAATTTTGAAAAAAACAGCATGATTTAAGGAATCCTAATTAAAAATTAAGTTACAGTGAAAGTTTCCATTCAATTCTAAGAGAGTTAAATGTTTAATTCGTTTACCACCAATCTTGTTAAGAAAAATATGTCCTCTTTTTTTGGAAATATTTTAATTTTGATAAACAGCATGATTTAAGGAATTCTAATTAAAAACTGAGTCACAGTGGTAGTTTTCATTCAATTCTAAGAGAGTTAAATGTTTAAATCCTTTAACATTAATCTTGTTGAAAAAATATATCATCTTTTTTGTGAAAAGATTTGAATTTTAAAAAACAGCATGATTTAAGGCATCCTACTTAAAAACTAAGTCACAGTGGATGTTTCCATTCAATTCTAAGAGAGTTAAATGTTTAATACTTTTAACACTAACCTTGTTAAAAAAAAAGTCCCTTTTTTCGTGAAAACATTTGAATTTTGAAAACATTATTTAAGGCATCCTAATTAAAAACTGAGTCACAGTGGATGTTTCCAACCAATTCTAAGAGAGTTAAATTTTTAATTCCTTTAAAACTAATCTTGTTAAAAAAATATGTCCCTTTTTTATGAAAATATTTGAATTTTGAAAAAACAGCATGATTTAGTGAATCCTAATTAAAAACTGAGTCACAGTGGAAGTTTCCATTCAATTCTAAGAGAGTTAAAAGTTTAATTCGTTTAACATTAATCTTGTAGAGAAAAATATGTCCTCTTTTTTTGTGAAATTTTTTAATTTTGAAAAACAACATGATGTAAGGAATCCTAATTAAAAACTGAGTCACTGTGGATGTTTCTTATCAATTCTAAGAGAGTTAAATGTTAAATTCTTTTAACACTAACCTTGTTGAAAAAAATGTTCCTTTTTTCATGAAAATATTTGAATTTTAAAAAACAACATCATTTAAGGAATCCTAATTAAAAACTACTCATTTAAGGAATTCTAATTAAAAACTAAGTCACAGTGGATGTTTCCATTCAATTCGAAGAGAGTTAAATTTTTAGTTCGTTTAACACTAATCTTGTTAAAAAAATATGTCCCTTTTTTGTGAAAGTATTTGAATTTTAAAAAACAGTATGATTTAAGGAATCCTAATTAAAAACTGAGTCACAGTAGAAGTTTCCACTCAATTCTAAGAGAGTTAAATGTTTAATTCGTTTAATACTAATCTTTTTGAGAAAAATATGTCCTCTTTTTTTGAAAATATTTTAATTTTGATAAACAACATGATTTAAGGAATTCTAATTAAAAAAGAGAACATATTTTTATCAACAAGATTAGTGTAAAACGAATTAAACATTTAACTCTCTTAAAATAGAATGGAAACTTCCACTGTGACTCAGTTTTTAATTAATTCCTTAAATGATGTGTTTCAAAATTCAAATATTTTCACGAAAAAAGGGACATTTTTTTGCAACAAGGTTAGTGTTAAAGGAACTAAAAATTTAACTCTCTTCGAATTGAATGGAAACATCTACTGTGACTCAGTTTTTAATTAGGATTCCTTAAATGATGTTGTTTTTCAAAATTCAAATATGTTCACGAAAAAAGGGACATTTTTTTAACAAGATTAGTGTTAAAAGAATTAAACATTTAACTCTCTTAGAATTGAATGGAAACATCCACTGTAACTCAGTATTTGATTAAGATTCCTTAAATCATGCTATTTTTTCAAAATTCAAATCTTTTCACAAAAACATATGACATATTTTTTCGACAAGATTGGTGTTAAAGGATTTAAACATTTAACTTTCTTAGAATTGAATGGAAACTTCCACTGTGACTCAGTTTTTAATTAGAATTTCTTAAATCATGCTTTTTTTTAAAATTAAAATATTTTCACAAAAAAGGGACATTTTTTTTAACAAGACTAGTGTTAAATGAACTAAAAATTTAACTCTCTTTGAATTGAATGAAAACATCCACTGTGACTCAGTTTTTAATTAGGATTCCTTAAATGATGTTGTTTTTCAAAATTCAAATATTTTCACGAAAAAAGGGACATTTTTTTCAACAAGGTTAGTGTTAAACGAATTAAACATTTAACTCTCTTAGAATTGAATGGAAACATCCACTGTGACTCAGTTTTTAATTAGGATGCCTTAAATCATGCTGTTTTTTTTCAAAAGTCAAATCTTTTCATAAATAAGATGACATATTTTTTCAACAACTACATTTACTTTACCTAGATAATACTTTATCATATAGTCATAGTCTTTGAGCAACTCTTTCTAGCATCTCTGTCTCAAGTTCGGCTCTTTCTAATCTTGTAAGTGCTTGAGACTTTTAAAATCATAGCACAGCTTGATGGTTGTGCCATATAACTAGTGCCTCCATATCTTTAGAACATAATCTATTGCTGCTAGCTCAATATCATGTGTGGGATAGTTCTCTTTATAAAACTTTAACTGTTGTGAGGCATAAACTACTACTCAACCCTGTGCATGACCACACATCCCAATCCATGCTTATTAGCATCACTGTAGACCACATAGGTCCTCTGGAGATCTGGGATCACTAGTATAGACGTTGAGGTTAGTTTCCTCTTTAACTCTTTGGAACTGGCCTCACACTTCTCATTCCAAGGAAAAGAATGGTTCTTTCTAGTGAGCTTAGTCAGCAGCAAGGTAATTCGAGAAAAGTTTTATATGAAACATTTGTGATAATTTGCTAGGCCCAGAAAGCTCCTAACTTCGGTTACTATCCTAGGCAGATTCATCTCAGTACTACCTTTACTCGGCGTAGTCCACTGCAACCCATTCCTGAGAGATCACGTGCTCTAGGAATTTCACTTCTCTTACTGTCCTAGGCCGATTCCATCTTAGTACTGCCTTTTCTCGGTGTAGTCTGCAGCGACTCCTTCCTGAGCGATCACCTATCCTAGGAGTTTCACCTTTAATAATTAGAACTTACTGAGCTTAATGTATAAGTATTTTCCTTTCAAAGCAATTAATAAAATTCTCATATGCCTTTTACATTCCTCTAAAGATCTGGAGTACACTATAACATTATCTATAAGACTACGACAATCTAATCTAGGTTTTGCGAAAATACACTCTTCATGTAGTTTATGAAAACTGCAGGGGCATTCCTCAAATCAGCGGCATCACTAGCAATTCATAATGTTCATATCTAGTGTGGGAAATCGTCTTGAAATTATCCTCAGCTCTAACTCGAAATTGTTGATAGCTTGATATAAGATCTAATTCAGAAAATATTTTGGTACCACTCAATTGGTCAATACATCATCAACACGGGGAAGCAATTACTCATACTTTACTATCACTTTACTTATTTCATGGTAGTCTACACACAATCTTAGACTCACGTCATTCTTTAATAGCTCTTCTATCTGCTCTTTGATTCTTTTATCTTAATTGGAGCAATTCTATAGGGAGTCTTGGAAATCAGGCTTTGTTCCTGGTACCAAATCAATCGTGAACTCCACTTCTATTTCTGGAGGCAGTTCGCTAATCTCTTAAAAATACTTCCAAGAAATCTCTGACTACCAAAATGTTACTAAGGGATTCTTTAACTCCTATCTCAACTGAGGAGAAAGTCCCTGTTACACCTTTTGCAACTAATCAAGCTCAAAGGCCTCTCTGGCCCTTTCTATTCAATTAAATAAAAGCTTAATCTTTGAGGAGAAAAGTAATTCTATACTTTCATGGGTATTCAATTCCAGGTTACGTTCGACAAAATCAATTTGCAACGTTTGAATTTCCCGTAAACTATCTCCTTTGGACAAACTTTTCAGTTTAAACTTTGATCTTTTGGTTGCCTTTGCTTCTCTCTTGAACCTCGAGATGATACCATTATAGTAGATCCTGATATAAATGAAGTGTATCCGGAGTTCTCTTCTTTTACTGGGAGCTCTCCCTTCGGTACCGGCATCTCTACCGGGCTTATGGGTTTAGGACATTCTGATCCAGCTAATATGCCTCTCTAGCCTATCCGAATATATGCTAACCGAAACCCTCGTCCATGCAGAGAAGTATGCTCACAGAGTCCTCGGGTGTTAACATCCAGTATGTACTGCAGAGAAACAATCTTATCAAACACTGGACCTTCATATCCATTATCCCCTATGTATCCAGGTAGTTCTCGTGCTAGCTCCTTCTCTTTTTCAGTCACTTCATTGGTATACTTGACTTTTCTTCATCATTCTTGGCTAACCACATTCATTCATACAATAATGAACATAAGGTATAACTAACTAACATACATTCATAAGAGGCAACCAATACATATCACAACATCAAGCTAATGACATGTCAATCTCATAGTTATATTGAATAAAAGTGCAACATCTATCAAATAAAAAGCCATAATTATTCAAACAAATTCCCGAACCTTTGCTCTGATACCAAACAATGTAACATACCTTAACCTTTAGCTTCATTATATATTGATTTAGAATCAATGGGAAGCCTCAAAGTGATTAAAAAGTCCAAATGGTTTAATTTGAAAACTTTCAAGTTTTTGAAAGTTACTAGTCACTACATTTTGGACTAACTTTGAAAATTCATAACTAATTCTAGAAAAATCGAAATTGAGTGCTTTCAATTTCTATTTGGAGCTTGTAAGTTACTTTATAAGGGAAAATACTCATTGAATCATTAACTTTCCCAAATGATACAGTTTAATTCATGAAAAGTACTGTTCATTTGGTCATTTTTCTATTTTCCCATGTTTTTTCAGTGATTTTCTTCAAACTTTGGAACTTCGTAACTTTCTGTAAAAAAAATCAAAATGTAGAGTTCTTTGGCTTGTTTTAAAGCTTGCAATATGAACTATGTTTTTGCAAAAATTTCATCCCATTTGGGGTTCATTTGCTCTTTTTCCCATTAGCCCAAAGTTGGGGTCTTGAGTAACTTTACTACTATTACAACTTCATACTTTTCTACTTTCTTTCTTTAGGCATGCTAGTTCATTTCCTTTCTTTACTCATAATTAAACTTGCATTATCCCATATTTAGAGCATGCTTTTACCTCTTAATAAACATCACTTAGTAGAGGTTTAATTA
>JANTPZ010006009.1:0-13142 GCA_025593235.1 Vachellia pachyceras
GCCTTCTCTTGTAGTTAGAGGTGGTTTTGATGTGCATCTCTCCATGAGCACCTTTGAATCGATCCAATGGTTTCCCGATGAGCCACGCCACAAGTTATCCTGTCCATTTGAAGCAGATCCCGTCCGTTCGTTCAACTTTGATCGCCTGCAGTATCGTTATCTGGTCGCGTCCGTCACCCATCAAATCTCCATCCCTCATCTTCGTTCCTCCCCAATCGCCATTCGTAGTGGATTGGATGAATCTGGTCAACATGTGATAAGATGTGCGAAACAATACAGACGTAACATCAGAAAACAAGATTAAAAAAAGAAAAATTAAACCACAGTTCCTCCTAGAGAATGAAATTCTAACAAGAGATATCTCTATTGGTTGGTTTTTTTTACGTACGAAGGGAAATTATTTGATATTAATATCTATAACAATAATTTGGATTTTTAAATAGTTTTTACCAGCAGAGAATGTGGTAGCTTTTTGGCCAGCAAAAGGTGGCTTGGCATGCAAAGGTGGATGGGAACCTGGGAAGCAATGGAGACGGTGAGAGCCACAAAGTGTGGATGATGAGCTTATTTGAAACAACATTTTTAAAAGTTAAATAATTTTAACAGTGTTTATTCGTAAAATGAGATAATCTCTTTTATATGTTAATATCGATTTACGTAAAAGTAATTCCCTACTGTATTTTTAAACGGGCATGATATCGGCAGGTGTGGACCGTGGGAGGGCTGCCCCAATTCCAGATCCATCCTCCGACATTTAGATCCATGTCGCCATCGGGAACCCGTGATGGATAACACTACTGCGTGACATTAGGAATTAAGCGGTGGCTGACTTAAGTAATATGACTGATAGGCGCACGAGGGTTCGACGAAAGCTCTGAGGTAGGCTTGTGCCCTTTGGTTTAATGGCCTGTCCATTATCTGATTTGCGTAGAGTTGCTGTTCAGGATATTTAACAATTGATGCATATTAATACTGACAATGACTATAGGCAGGGTTTTGTACCGTGGATGATGCTACACAGTTATACAATAAGAGTTTGAGAATGTGGTAGGTAATTACTTTGTATAAGTTGAGTTAAATATGTGGATGAAATTATCTCATTTTACAGAAAAACAATGTCAAACGTGCCCTTGACTTTTAAAAACGTTATTCTAAATAAACCCATAAGTTATCTTGAACTCGTGTGGCTGTAATTTTAAAACCTCTGTCTTGAAAATTTTCACTTAAAATGTTATTCCAAATAAGCTCATAAGTTAGTTTGTAAATGAAGGTTGCTGAAGTTGTTAATAACAAACAACCTTTAACAACCTCACCGGCCTCCATTTACAACATCAGCAATCTTCATTTATAACCTCAGCAGCTATTTCTGAGACCTTATGGTAATTGGTCCCAAAACTGCTGAGGTTGTAAATGAATGTTTTTTAGATTGTAAATGAAGGCTGTTGAGATTGTTAATGACAAATAACCTTTAACAGCCCTTCATTTATAACTTCGGCAGCCTTCATTTACAACCTCAACAGCTTTAAGTCCATTTTGTAATTTTGTAAATCTTTGGGATCATTTTGTATTTAATGCAAATATTTGGAACTATTTTGTATTTAAGTGTATTACTTGGGATCTAAGAGTCATTCTTCCTTTAATATATATAGTTCAATTATTGCCTATGTTATGCTTCAGGGAAAACTTTTTCTCAGCAATACAGGTAAACCAGGATAAAACATATCTTAAAATTAGTAAAAAGAATATTAAAATATGTAAAATACTTAAAATCCTTAAAATCATTTCTCCTCACTGATTTACAAGCAGGGATAAAATATAATTTTTTTTGGGCAGCAAAACACTAAAATAAAATGCCTTCATACGGCATATCAAATCAAAACATTTGTATACCGCCGTCAGTCACTCTGAATTAGGTTTAGGTGTGAACACGGAGAGCATAAAACGTATTCTTCTTGACACCGAAATTTCATCCAAAAAAAAAAAATCTTTTTGCCCACTCTTTTAGTCTTCACATTTGTTCTCTCACTTGCCTTGTTGGTGGAGCATCGTGCATGTGCTTGCTGCCTCCGAAGCGAACTGTTTAGGACAGGCCAAGAAATGTGACGTATAATGAACGAAAAGCAAACGGGCGAGTCCAGTGAACCCTGCAATGGACCTGTGTGAATTAGGTATACTTGATGTACAGATAAAGGTGGGTTAAAAATTTTAACAGAGAATTGACAGAGGAGAAAGCGAAACCCAGGCATCTTTTCTCTCTACCGTCTTCTTCTAACGATAGGGCGCGAGACACGCAAGGAGTGCAAGTGTCCCACCACTTTCGGGGTCGTGAACTGTTCCCACTTCCACTACCACCTTCTTACTGGTCAAGTTTTTCTGTTTTTTTAATTTTTTGTGTGTAGTGTTACCAATATCACACCTCACAATTCTCAATCAGATTCACATCACCGTCATCGTCCCGACCGTTTCCCGTCCTCCCAACCTATCATCTCATCTCTCCCTTGTACTCCGCAAACTTTACGACACTCGATCGCCTCCTTTTTATTTGCCGCTGATTTCTTTGCTTCCGACGCCGATTTCCTGACTTCAGAGGCTGACTTTCATCTTGGGCCTCGGTTTTTCAGGTTGTCGTTGAGTTTGAATTGAATTCCCCTTATTTTTCTTTTAGGATTTAATTAGATGCGACTTCTCGGCACTTCAGCTTAGCTTGCATGCTGTAGTTGACTTTGGAGGGTTTGGTGGTTACTTGGTCCTTGTTGGCTATGTGGGTTGCCCTCTATTGGAATCATGGAGGCGTCGGTGTACTGTTTCTCGACTTTTGGGGAAGAAGCGAGGCTGATTAAATCAAAGTCTATGCTGTTAATTTGATGCTGCATCTTAATTTCACAGTTGATATCGCCGTGTTGAATTTCTGGATTCGTTGATAGATTGGGACAATTCGGCTGCGATTATGGAACCTAGATCTGGCCCTGAGGCTTTTCACTTTTATGGAATTGGTTCATCGGATTTGCGCGGAGTGGGAAAGAGGTCTGTTGAATGGAATTTGAACGACTGGAAATGGGATGGTGATCTTTTTATAGCTAGCCCGCTGACACCAGTGCCAGAAGACAGCGTCGGCCGACAGTTTTTCCCTCTTGGGTCTGGGATGCCCATGGCCGGAGGGTCCTCTAACAGTTCTTCTTCTTGCTCGGATGAAGTAAATCTAGGGATTGACAAGCGGAAGAAGGAAGGAGAGAGGAAAAGGAGGGTTATTGTGGTGGACGATCACAGGTTGAATGAGGGTGGCCTTAGCCTAAAGCTTGGGGGGCATGACTCTCCAAGTGCTGATAGGGAGATGGCAAATTGGGAAGGAATGAACGGAAAGAAAACCAGATTGGCTGGAGGCACTTCTAATCGAGCTGTTTGTCAGGTGGAGGACTGTGGCGCAGATCTGAGCAGTGCTAAGGATTATCATAGGCGCCATAAAGTATGTGAGATGCATTCAAAGGCCAACAGTGCACTTGTGGGGAATGTAATGCAGCGGTTCTGTCAGCAATGTAGTCGGTGAGTTCCCCCTGGGCTGCTTCAAAATTTTAGCATTATTTAATTTGTTTGATAGTTATTTTATCTATGTAGAAATCAAAAGGGAATGGATGAAATATCGAATCACAATTTTATAAGTCATAGCTCAAGAATTCTATCTGAATGCTTCTGAAAATCACTATAGATGGTTTAGCTGTGCCTGGACACAATTTCATACTCCGATAACAGTTTGGATATTTAAATGAAAAAACAGAATCCACTACATGTCAAAGTTGAATACTTCCTCTATGCAAGCATTTAAAGCAGTAATAACTTCTCTACATTCTTTTACTCCATTTGTAGGTTTCACATCCTTCAGGAGTTTGATGAAGGAAAGAGAAGTTGTCGAAGACGCTTGGCTGGCCACAACAAAAGGAGGAGGAAAACAAATAATGATGCTATTCCTAATGGCAGTTCAGTAAACGATGATCAGACTAGCAGTTACCTTTTGATTACATTGTTGAAGATACTTTCAAATATGCATTGTAAGTATTCCTTTAACGATTTATCTTTACAACTAGAGGGGTTTATTTCCGTTTAGATCTGCTTGAGGCTTTTATTTGGTGTCTTTGCTGCTTACTTGTCTTGTTTGGAATGATGATGGTATGAATATTGTTTTAGAATCAAATATTTCATTAGAAGAATACTAGAGGAAATTTATTCATCTGACTAGACTTTTAATTCCTGATTCTCTATTAATTGAAGAAGACGTTGAGTATGAAACTTGGGGCCTTCAATGTTAATAGCATCAAATGTGTTTGTCTTATCGATAATTTTTCAATATCTGATTCTTAATGTACTATTTCTGCCTTGTCCAAGTTTTTGATGGATAGATGATGACGTCTTTCATGAACAGCTAACAGGTCAAATCAGACCACAGATCAAGATCTACTGTCTCATCTTCTAAAGAGCCTAGCTAGTCAAAATGGTGAACATGGGGCGAAGAGCCTGTCTAACCTTTTGCGGGAACCAGAGAATTTGTTGAAAGAAGGGAGTTCTCCTGGTAAGTCAGATATGGTTTCTGCTTTATTCTCAAATGGTTCTCAAGTCTCTCCAACTGTTATAAGGCAACCACAAGCAATATCTATGACTGAGATTCAACATCAAGGGATGCATGACTCTGGGGCTGCGGATCAACAGACCATGTCTTCTACTAAACCTAGCATTACAAACAGTCCTCCAGTTTACTCAGAAGCCAGGGACAGTGTTGCTGGACAGGTCAAGATGAATAATTTTGATTTGAATGACATATATATTGACTCAGATGATGGCATAGAAGATATTGAAAGATTTCCTGTCTCTGCAAACCTTGGGGCTAGTTCACTTGATTACCAGTGGGCACAACAAGACTCTCATCAATCTAGCCCTCCTCAGACTAGTGGAAATTCAGATTCTGCATCTGCCCAGTCCCCTTCTAGTTCAAGCGGAGAAGCTCAGGTATGTGTTTATCATAGAACACGTTGATTGGCTGGCCAATGGCCGTTGTATTTGTGCAGGTTTACATAGCCCTTACATTTATTTGCATCTCATCACTGTGATTTTGGTCATACGACTTTCAATGCACTTTGAGGATGTTTTTCCAAAATCAGTACAAATTTGTCGTGCAGTACAGGAATCTTTACATACTAATTTTATTTGTTGCTGGCTTTCAATGCTTTACAATTTTTGGCGAAATGTTGGTTAGCAATGAACTAATTCATCCAGTCATTTCTAGCAAAGAAGTAACATAAATCACTCCCCCTTGTTTCACAGAATATTTTTGTCTTGCAATTTTTTACTCACTGCTTTAATGAAACATATGAAGTTATATTATATTTTAGTTCAACTCTTATCCACCATCTTTTTTTCAATAGTGAATGCGTGAATAAATAAGAAGTTGGTAATTTGTTTGTGTCAAATATGTAAAATCAGGAAGTTGTTGCCACCAAAGTACTACCTAACAGTGTTTTCTTTATTTCAGAGCCGCACAGACCGAATTGTTTTTAAGCTCTTCGGTAAAGAACCAAATGACTTTCCTCTTGTTCTTAAAGCCCAGGTACTTGAGATTCCCGAGCAACCAGGGTTTGGTTCTTTGCATTTCTTTCCTTTGAAATTTAATCATGCAAGTTTTTTGGAATTCCAGATTCTTGACTGGTTATCCCACAGTCCTACTGAAATTGAGAGCTACATACGGCCTGGATGTATTATTTTGACTATTTATCTACGTCAGACAGAGGCTGTATGGGAGGAGGTAATCTTTGCAGCTCTAAAACTTCTAGCATGTGTTTGTGGGTGGTCTCTTTTGTTATTAGGTGACACTTTTGACCTTGCAAGATGTGGTTGCTTTCTTGCAGCTTTGCTATGATCTTACTTCGAGTTTGAATAGGCTTATTGATGTCTCAGACAGTGACTTTTGGAGAACTGGATGGGTTTACACAAGATTGCAGCATCAGATAGCCTTCATTTTCAACGGTCTCTTCACTCCTTTTTTGTTGTTGTTAGGGATCATGTCCAATCAAGCATATTGAATTTTTAGAGCTAAAAATCAAGTTCTTTTTGTGACACGTTAATGTGTCACACGGCTATCCTTGCCCAACTTTGGTGCTTGCCACCTGTACAATTTTAGTTGGTGGACTTAGATTGAGAATTGATGTCTATTGATAGACTGCTGATATTGTCTCCGTTACTCTCATAACTGCTTGCCTCTATATTCACGCTTCACTTAGAATTGCATCAATCAGGATAAATAGTATTTCTTTGTATGACAGCCTATCTAACTGTATTTTTCCTGCTGCAGGTCAGGTTGTTATAGATAAATCCTTACCTTTAAGAAGTAAAAATTATAGCAAGATTGTGAGTGTTAGTCCGATTGCTGTACCAGCATTCAAAACAGCTCAATTTTCAGTCAAGGGTATTAATCTGATTCGCCCAGCCACTAGGTATATAATATTTTGATCTCTACAATATTGGTACTTTTTTCAAGTTTAAATATGTTTGAAGCTTCTTCAATAATATTTTTTTAATTTCCATGATCTTGTCCGTACATTTGTACTTTTGTTGGAATAGCACGTTATAGGGCCTTCAAACTTTCAGGTTATTATGTGCTCTGGAAGGCAAATATATGGTCTGTGAAGATGCTCAGGAGCCAATCGAGCAGTGCTCCAAAGAGCTTGATGAGCTCCAGTGCGTCCAATTTTCATGTTCTGTTCCTGTGATGAATGGAAGAGGATTTATTGAGGTCCTTTCTCTTTGCTCTCTCACATTTTAAGAAAATAGGTTGTAGGAAACATAGGCTAGTTGCTAATTGGTCAAGGGGATTAGCAAATTCCTCTCTTTCCTTAGTTTGCTTCAGTTGGAAACATAAGCTAGGTTTTGTTTTCACACCTTTAATTGATCATAATGTTATGTATTGCTTCTCTTATCCAAGATTTGTGTTTTCCACTTTTGCCTGAATTTGCCAGATTGAAGACCAGGGCTTGAGCAGCAGCTTTTTTCCTTTCATAGTTACAGAAGAGGATGTTTGCTCAGAAATCTGTGCTCTTGAGCCTCTACTAGAATCAGGCAGAGTTGATTCTGAAACTGGAGGATCTGGAAAATTTATGGCCATTAGTCAAGCCATGGATTTTATTCATGAATTGGGTTGGCTTCTCCACAGGAGCCAATTGAAGTCTAGGCTGGTTCATCAAAACTCTAATGTAGATCTTTTTCCATTAAAACGGTTCAAGCAGATCATGGAGTACTCTATGGACCATGATTGGTGTTCAGTAGTGAAGAAACTATTGAACCTATTGTTTGATGGAACAGTGGATGCAGGAGACCACCCATCCCTATACTTCGCACTTTCAGAGATGGGGCTCCTTCATAAAGCTGTGAGGAGAAATAGCAGGCAGTTGGTGGAGTTGCTTCTGAGATATGTGCCCGAGAAAATTTCTGATAAACTAGGACCTGAAAACGAGGCGCTAACTGACTTTGGGAACCAGAGCTTCTTGTTTAGACCTGACATTGTTGGTCCTGCAGGCTTGACAGCACTTCATATTGCAGCTGGGAAGGATGGTTCTGAGGATGTATTAGATGCTTTAACTAATGATCCTTGCATGGTAAAATTCCTGCCATCTTAAATTACTACTTGTGAGCTTCATGCTCTTCATTATGTGAGTTTTATCTAGGGTTTACTGCACATATGGACGTTAATCGCCACTGCCTTTAATTCTTTTGCATAATGCGCTGCCATTATATTTTGAATACCGCATTGAGTTGTGACTTCTGTCATTATCTGAGTTATTCTCAACCGTATGGTTATCTAGCCCAATCATTTTTCAGTTCAAACAGGACCTGGTGCAGCTGATCTTTTTATTAATCGACTATTGATGTGATTTGCTGCCTGGTCCAACGAAGTATCTGTTTTGCTGCATATATCTTCTGACCTTATTTTTCTGCAACAGTAATAGGGGTTGTTTAAATTATCTGTATGGTATACCTATTTTTGTCCCCGTCCCTGTTCTAGTAAAAGGGAATTAAAGATCAAGAGCATCAGAATCTTTTCCTTTGCTCAAGTGTCAAGTTAAGAGATTATATTTTAGACATGATTTGATAGATGGGGTTTCTATTCCAGGTAGGAATTGAAGCATGGAAGAGTGCACGTGACAGCACTGGCTCTACACCTGAAGATTATGCACGCTTACGTGGTCATTTTGCATACATTCACTTGGTTCAGAAGAAAATCAACAAGAGACAAGCAGCATCAGCATCTCATGTGTTGGTAGATATCCCCATCAATCTGACCGAGTCTAGTATACATCAGAAGCAAACTGAGTCTGCCACTAGCTTCGAGATCGGAAAGGTGGAAGGAAGCCGTGTGCAAGGGCATTGCAGACTTTGCGACCATAAATTGTCTTGTAGGACTGCAGTTGGAAGGTCGTTAGTGTACAAACCTGCCATGCTCTCAATGGTGGCTGTTGCAGCAGTGTGTGTCTGCGTGGCCCTTCTGTTCAAGAGCTCACCTGAAGTCCTTTATGTGTTCCAACCCTTCAGGTGGGAATCGCTGGATTTCGGAACAAGCTGAGGCTCATTAACTTGAAATTTTTACATGTATTAGGCTGTGTTTATCAACTCTATGAATCTGATTTTCTTGAGGAGTGGTGCTTTGTATTGGCTAAATCGTGCATTGTTATTTACATTAATATTATGACCCATCGATGTACTCGAGCAATGCATGTGATGATGCGTTTTCTATGAATCTCCATTTAGTAGAACTCTTGATCAGAGATAGTGCTTATTTGGGAACTCATTTTTTGTAACAGTGCACGTAAATCATGATAAAATCATCTCAAAATTTGTAAAGCTATCTAGAAATTCATAAAATCACATTGGAAGTTGTAATTTCTTGAATTCTTAAATACACATTGTTATTACCGGGAAACTACAGTCTTGACCATTATTTCTATTTTTTATTCATTACTTTTTCTAACCGAACTTGTGCTTCGAAAGAAATAGAGATTTTTTGGATGGTAATTTCTTTGTTTCTATGATTCATTGCGCTATTGGATAGTTGGAGAAAGAATCGATACGCTATGGCATGTGATGTCAAACGAGAGTTGCATGCTTCCCATCTGTTTAAATTATAGTATATAAAAACAGTATGACGGCGAGTCTCAAACAAAAGGCTTTAGATCATTCCATGGCCAAGTCCAACCACGGAAATTTCAGATTCACGCAAAGCCGTAGCATTTTGTTAAAAGTTCAAATTACTGGAATGTGATTTATCGTTTATGCTATTTCTATTCAAGAATTCCTGCAGATCATTCGGCGACTTTTTGACAGAAACATGCGTCTTTTTTTAAGGAATTGTTAATGATCTTGGTCTCAGGCTAAACGAAAGACGACCACCCGCCTGACTCCCAAAAATATTTTGTTTCGCGTGAACACCCTGAGCTCCAAGTGAACTAGTTTTTTCTTTCTCTTGGACTGCGTGCCAAGAATCTTATGCTTAGACACGAGACAGAAGTCACCGCAAAAATCCGTTGGACTGGCCACCAGAATCAAATGGCGATGGTCAGAACAAAAGAAGAGAACTGAAGCAGTGCAAACGTAATAATGGATGGTACCATGCATGAGAAGGAACCTGAGCAGACTGCCGCATAGGAGGAGCCTCCTTTTCTAAACAGTGCTACTGATAATGTTACAGGAAAGCACGACAGACAAATGCCATCATACAAACAATCCTTAGTGGGCTTCAATGGAGCGACGAACGATGGTGTTTGTATGGAAGTATGGAACCATAGGATCTCCTATTTAAAGATGAAGATATATTGTGGAAAATGCTAGAGCCATAGGAAGAAATCAAAAGACCCAAAAAAATATATCGGTGGTTCCCATTTCTGTGGAGTAATATAATGAATAGTATAAGCCTTGGAATTTCTCTCTAACCATCACTGTCCTAGGGAAGAGATTTAATAGCTTTAATTTATTTATGTTGAAAACCCTACATACAAGACAATGGGGATGTCTGAGTTTGAGCTTATTGACTTACCAAACAATTATTTTGAGATTAAATTTACCAAGCAATGGAGAAGCCACTACAGAAAGGTCTTGTACGAGGGCCCTTGCGTTCTCTTCCAGCACTTGGTTCAAAGATGGATTCTGAAAAGACAATTTTCTATTTCATAATAATTTGATTAAAATAATTAAATAGGCACAAGATTTTGCGGAAGCGATTTCATTAACTGAAGCATCCCGGATCCTTACCACAGGATCCGCCCACAAATTGTCACATAGAATCTGAATTGCTTGACCGAAAATAATGAACCAACATCACAACGCCTATAAGGTCTTTCCAGTCATCCCAAAATACAATGCATCATAATAATAGGTCCTATATGGCAATATAAAATTCAATACAATACCAATATCAAAAAGAGCCTACATGGCTTAATAACTATGCCTCCGGTTGCTTCCCTTAGCCTTTATCAGGATTAGAGGTATCGCCTGAAAAAAATTATAATAACGGGATGAGACATGACTTCTCAGTAACCGAAATCAATTTCTAACATATGCAGGATAGAAATGCAAGTCAGAGAAGCAGGTATGACAGTACAATAATAATCCATAACTTAATATTAAACAAAATAATTAACCCCTATCCACCTGATTCGCCTTATAACTTCTGGACGTGGTACAGCTTATCAGTGCTAGTATACCTGGTCAACGGCTAGCTAGTCACTTCAAGAACACTGCTATCTCCCATACCACCTGCAACAGGCCAAGGTAAGGAGGTGTCCACCCACACCAACTTAGCTTAAATCCAGGCCAAGGATCAGCAAAAGTTGAGGGGCACAATAATTCACCACTCTTCGTTCGTCCCGAAAATAACCCCACAATGTAGTGTATATAAATATGAACACAAACCTATCATCAGCACAATTCCGCTACAGTAATCACATCCATATCACAAATGTCATAGCAGCACATGTATAACATCACACACATATACAGTTAAAAATACACTGCTTCACTGAACAAATTTCATATATATAAATTATAAAATTTTCTAAATCACAATTAAATTTTTCTTAAATAAAGTAAGGATTAGAAAACACCTTACAGTCCACAACAAGCATATATAAGAAATTAATCCCGGTTACTTCAAATCCAAGCTAAATCCCACTAGCCTTGAGAGTAAAGCAGTCAAATATAGTTCAATCACCAATTAATCTACACAGTTATGTAAATACAAATTTATTCCCATAATTAAATAATTACCAAACATTTTAATTCACACTCTAACCCTAAATATATATTTTATAATTAATTTAAATATTTTCTTAACTTCCTTAATTCATGTAAACCTCAAGTTAACATTATCACTCATAATTCAAAGTTTAGGGTTTACACTTAAATATCGATAAATTCTAAATCCTCAATTTTTTCTAAATTGTTTAAAATTTTGATAATGATTTCCATACTCTTAATAAATTATTTAAAATCAATTTTATAGGAAAAAATATCCACTATAAAATTATTTGTAACCATTTATAGCGAATATTAATTATAAAACAATATAATGACAAAATAACAATTCTAAACTGATTAAAATATAATCTACATTTTCAATATATCAAATAATTTGCTTAAACAATTTTTATATCTTAAAATACCCAATAAAATTGCTTTAGAAACAATAGCAATTATTTATAAAATCACAAAATACAAAAATAACAGGATCAAATCTATCCATAAATCATCCTTCACATTTTTTTCTTATCTTTGTTTAGTTAAAATATTATGTATCCAAAATATATCTCCTTTTAAATATAACTAAATTCCTAAAATACTCAAGATATCAGATAAATAAATACAACTTTATAGAACTTAATTATAAAAATAGATTTACAATTTTATGGTCTTCTATAAATAAAACTCAAGCTGAACAAAAATCTAAATCCTAAAATATCCTCTAACAAATATAATATTACTGCCAATAGAAAGAGAAAAATAATTAGAACAACTTTTATAAAAGAAGTTCAATGAAAATAAAACATTTTACTTACTCAAATAATCCCATAAGTATAACTTTACACTGAAAAGAGTGCCTCCTAACTCTCCTTTCTCTATGTCTCTCCCTCCAGACTCACTCCCTCAACTCTCCTGATGAATGTGTGTGTGGTGTGAAGTTTGTGGTATGTGGGGTATTTATAATACCCCCACAAGCCTTCCTCTGCAATTTTTTATTTTTTATTTTTTATTTTTTTTTTAACTGATGGGTTGCCACACGCTTCCTATGCGTGTGGCCCTTATTTTTTTTTTTTTAATAAACTTCTTATTGAACGTTACAGACTCCATATTTTGATCCATTCAAGAACAACTTAGAAAAAAAGTAACTTGGGTCTGCATACAACAAATTCCCATGTACTACTATAATCATCACTGCATAGCAAGAATGGGTGAACGGATTGGAAGACCTCTGAGGGTCGATTTGCATACATTAGGTGAGCACACTCCAGGCATAACGCAAGTGGCAAGAGGACAATACGCAAGATTGTGTGTTGCATTGGATCTCCCAAAAAAAAAAATTAGTCCCTAGGATAATTGCAGCAGAGGAAGCTTTCAGTCTGGAGTACGCGGACTTGAAGCTCACGTGCTTTGAGTGTGGGCACTATGGTCATCAGAGGGAAGCTTGCCCTTGTAAGAGAAGCACCTCGCACCCACAAGGAGACGCTATGACTAAGCTGCAGGAGGGAGCCCATGTGGCCGCCACTTCATCTTAAAAACCGCAAGCACCTGTGGCGACTCCGTCGGCCAAGCCCACCACTCCAGGGCCGACTACGTCGGCCAAACCGAGCTCTCCAGCGGTGACGACGGCGAACGCTCCAGCGGCGACGGGGTATGCTTCGGTCCGTGGATACTTGTGCAGAATCCGGCGAGGTCTCAGATTCCTAGGCAACGACCTGTTCAAGAGAAGGTTGGAGGTGTTAGAAGGGTCAATCAGTCAATGTTTGGAGCTCTAGTAAACATGGAGACAGAAGATGAAGAAACGCGTAAGGAAATTTTGGGGGAAGAGAAGTGGCGTCCAATAGGGTGGATAAGCTCAGGAAAAGCAAGACTTCGAC
>JANTPZ010006010.1:0-14255 GCA_025593235.1 Vachellia pachyceras
AGAGAGGACGCTGCTCCAACTGCTTCTGAACATTGTTTAGGCTATTCCTTAGTCTACGCTTGTTCTTTCCAATACTACCAAAAACATTTGCATTCCAGCTAGTGGCCTCCACAGTAAAACACTCAATGTTGTCAGCAAGGTCTCTATCATGACTTCAAGATCTGGCTACCAAGTTTTGGAAATCTCCATGCATTACCCAAGGAGCAAGGAAATGGAAGGGGGGGCCGATGCTCCTTAACCTGAGTAATGAGAATAGGCCTATGATCACTAGATATCCTCGGCAAGTGCATCACCACATAATTGGGCTGTTGGGTCAGCCATTTTTGGTTGCAAAGCGTACGATCCAACTTGACAAGCAGACTCCCTCGTTTCCATGTAAACCTCGGCCCCTTGAAACCTAAGTCAATAAGACCAGCACAGTTAAGGAAATCATTGAATGACTTACAGCCTGACCTCATGCGGATAGAGCCCCCCAGCCTCTCGCCAACTTGAGTATTGGCATTAAAGTCTCTAGCCAGAAGCCACGGGGTATTGTGCTGCACCTGCAAGCCGATGAGATCCTTCCATAACATTTCACGCAGCGTTGCATTTGGAGAGCCGTAGATTCCCGTGAGCAAATACGAGCTTCCTCCTGCTGTATTTGGAACTTGAGCATGCATGAATTGTTTATGATTGTGGAGAATCATCAGATTGACATCGTCCCTCCAGAGCATCCAGATGCCGCCAGAATACCCTGTTGCTTCGATGCGATGAGAGTGAGGGTAATTCATTTTCTTGACTACCTTATCTGCTTGCTGTCCTGATATTCTTGGCTCTACTAGAATAACAATGTGCGGCCTGTAACCCTGAAGAAAAGACTTCAATATGCGATGAAAGGAGCACGCTGCCGCCCCTGGCAATTCCAAACCAATATAGAGTGATTCATGGAAAAAGGCATATCAAAGTTCACTTCCAGAGAAATCTGAGATGGCATCATCGTCAAAAGCAGATTCTGTAGCTTCAGCAAAGTTTAAGTCTTCATCAGATTCCCCTGAATGCCCAAGGACATTTGAGAGAGCTCTGGCCAACTTTTTAGAAGGAGCACTACGCGTTTCCTTAGCCTTGGCCTTCGAGGCCTTGAACTTGGTACGGGTGATGGCTTGAAGGGCTTTCTTGGGCTTGCGCTTGTCAGGTGGCTTGGGGGGTAAGGCTTGCATCCCCATTTGCCCAACTTCACTGGGCTTAGGGGCCGAGACCCCAGCAGCAATGGGCTTAGGGGAAGGGGGCCCAAATTGGTTATTCTGGATCCCCACATGCCCATTCACCACGATCAAGTCGACTGCCAAGTGGTGCGCAGGGTCCAAGGTGGTATGCTTGTAAGTTTCTTTGTAAGCCAAGGATGAGAAGAGAGAGGATGTGGCGACAATGACGGCAGCATGCGTCGTACGTTTGGCCAGACCTGAATCAACGACAGGTATATCCCCTTTATTGATCATTGACTTCATCCTATCATCCTTCTTTTTGTCCTTCGTGTGTGCTTTCCACATGTATACAGCAGGGGATTTACCCCCAAACTCTGAACCCTGATTTCCATATTGGTGGTTCGTTTTGTCCCCTAAGGAGGCAAGTAAATTAAATCTGTTGCTGCCACTGCCATTTGGATGGGAAATGCTTCGGTATTCCCGTCCGGCTGGTCTGTGAGGGCGCCGACTGCGAGATGGGACTTGCATCCAGTCCCCAAAAATGTTACCCTCACGCGCCCCCTGGCCACCTCCCTGTTCTCTGTGGTTGACGATGGACCTGGGGTTCCTGGCACTTCCATTTCCGACGGCCTAGAGGTTGAGTCACGTTGGGCTTTCTGAGGGCATGCTTCTTGAAGATGACCATAGCGCCCACAGTTATAGCATATTGTTGGGAGACCTTTGTATTCGATGTACTGAGTTAGCCCATCAAGTTTGATCATGGATACAAGGGGCTTGGTCAGATCAATCTTAACTGCCAACCGTGCAAATCTGGCTTTATCAAACCCCTCAGTATTGTAGTCGATCTTGAGTACCTGGCCGATGACTTCTCCAATTGCTCTAAGGACACTCTTATGGTAATAGTGATATGGCAACCCAGGGAGCCTTACCCAACCGTACACTTGTTTTATCTCAAGGTTCGTTGGAGAAATGCTAGGTTCCCAGGAATGTACAGTCAGGTAATGCCCAAGCACTACCCATGGTCCCCCTAGCATCACATTCTGGTAGTCTTCAGCATTATCCAGCTTGACCATATAGCATCCACCATCTAACTCTGTCAACTTGAAGCCCCCCGTGAGTTTCCACATGGAGTGGATCTTGCCGTGCAGCGTGTCTTGTCTGATGAAACGTCCCAGCAGCTTGAAAATTACCGCAAACTTCATACAGTGGGACATCAGATCTTGAATACGCTGAGAGAAAGATATGGAAGGTATTAGACCTTCTAGATTAACTTGGACGTCACCGTGCTCAATGGATAGGCAAATCATTGGCAGGGTTAGTGACTACAGGCCCTTTCCCGAGTAATTTGTCCCTAAAGGAAGAAATGCCCGCAATCGGATGAGATGGTGATAGAGTTGCAACAACAGGCCTCGGACTACCTTGCGGAGGCGTTTCACGCACAACCTCCTCTGTGGTTTCGCTAAGGTGCTTCACAGAAAGGGGCTGCAGAACTTCAGCTTCCTGGTGCATTCCGTTTTCACCCATGTACTCGTCCAGGCTGCCATCCTTATCTCTTATTTTCACTTTCTTGGTAGTCCTGTTTTCTTCGGACTGAGGCGAGCACTCATCCTTCTCCGCGAGCTCTACGTTCAGACTGGCTTCCATAGTATCCAGCTTAACAATTCAAATGCCTTAGAAACACTACGAAGTATAAATTCTTCACAATGATATCACGGATGATTATTAGATGCAACATTATTTTAATGCCAAAATTTGTTATTTCCATATTAATCTACATGTTTGTTACATGTGACATCAATCTTGATTATTTTAATGCCAAAATTTATTATTTCTGTATTGATTTATAGGTTTAATATGGCCCAAATTTATAGTCGAATCTATTAATCTGTTTTTGCTATTTTAAGACTATCTTTCACATCTGTTCAGGACGGAACTAGTCCCTGCTTACGTTCAGTTGCTTCGGGATAATGAGGCTGAAGTCCGTATAGCAGCCGCTGGAAAAGTGACTAAGTTTTGCCGGATTTTAGATCCAGATCTTGCAATTCAGCATATTCTTCCCTGTGTGAAGGTTTGCATGAATTAAAAATGGAAAAATATTATGATAAATTTATATTTTACCTTTGAAATGTACAGCGACTCTTTTATGATTTGGTCATGCAATTCAGTATTTATCATATATGATGGATACCTAAGTGAAATGGGGAACCCTACCCCAAAAGCTAGCTATTGAGGTGGGAGAACTAACCCACTTAAATACCTCATTGAGTACCCCATTCTACTCAATGTGGGACTTGGTATCCCATACTACCAAGTCTCTATCAATTGGCCTCCCATGGAAAGCCGACGTCTCTGTGGCTACACTCCACGGCACTCCACTCGGCCTCCTGGCGGTCAAAACCCTCCGTGTTACGCCCTCTCCAGAGAGGTTGTAAGCCTGGCTCTGATACCAATTGATAGGTACCTAAGTCGAATGGGGAACCCTACCCCAAAAGCTAGTTATTGAGGTGGGAGAACCAACCCACTTAAATACCTCATTTAGTACTCTATTCTACTCAATGTGGGATTTGGTATCCTATACTACCTAGTTTCCATCAATATATAATGTGCTTTACCTCACAATTATTTCAATCTTTTGCATCAATGCTTGTAGGAACTGTCATCAGATTCTTCACAACATGTTCGATCTGCTTTGGCTTCAGTGATTATGGGAATGGCTCCAGTTCTAGGAAAGGTACAAGTATCATTTGTGTAACAATATCTGCAGTTATTGCGTTACTTATAGGAATTTGCTTCGGCATAATATGTGAGGTGAAAGATATTGTTTTGGGGGTGCTTACATTATTTCATGTGCCTGGATATTTCCCCTTTCCTTAATGGAGTTAAATTCATCATTTAATGCGTTTTATAAAAATAACATTTACAGTTCTCAGCTATAAGAGTATGATGCATTGCCAATCTCAGATGAATGTACTGATTAATGTATATGCATGCCATTAAATCTGAAAATTTAAGTCATTTAGTGTCCATAAATATGGCTTGTACAATTACAGGAGATAGCTCATGGTGTGATCTTGATTGATCTGTACTGCAGCTTTCAATATTTACTTTTCTTTCTTTCTTGTTTTTTATATATCCTTGCCTTTTCCCGGCCAGCGTCAAAACAAGAGCTTGATGTTTAATTGAGGTTCAGTGCAAAGTATCAAGACTTCATATACTATTACAGACAAACTTGAAATATGAAAGCTTATGTTAATGCTATCATTATAACGTCATATGCATTTATTTTTGGGTTTGGCCCCCCTATCATGCCCTTTTATGGATTCCTTTGTTTATTAATGTCATGAGCAGGCTCTTGTAAATTCAAATGGTGCAACTGATATCTTATTATCACTATTTTTTTCTCTCAAATCTAGTTCGAGGCTGTTGCGAAGTAGTCATGTGTTTTCTTTGGTTGTTGTCTCCTTTAAACTGAAGGACACGGAACAGAAGTATGAGCTTGTAGAACACATCCTGTTCAAGTAAGCTCCTGTCAAATGTGACTACTAATCCTCCATTTTGTTATTTTAGGATGCAACAATTGAGCAACTTCTTCCAATTTTCCTTGCACTTCTGAAGGATGAATTTCCTGATGTGCGCTTAAACATTATTAGCAAACTTGATCAAGTGAATCAGGTTATCCTTTCAAACCTTCTTCTCCCCACCCTCTCTTTCTTCTTCTGATGTTCTAAATTCCACCAGAGAACAAATGCTTTTATACATATTGTCATTTTTTCCCTTCATCCTGTACAAACAGAAGAAAAGGGCATAAAAGAAGTCATCTTCTTGAAGCAAAGCTGATGAAGCCGTGCTATATTTGCAGGTTATTGGAATCAGTCTATTATCTCAATCTTTGTTGCCAGCAATTGTTGAGCTTGCTGAGGATAGGCATTGGAGAGTCAGGCTGGCGATAATAGAGTATATCCCGTTATTGGCAAGTCAATTAGGTCTTGGGTTTTTCGATGACAAACTTGGCGCTCTTTGCATGCAGTGGTTGCAGGATAAGGTTCTTGCTTCCTATTTCACAAGTAGTCTAATGTAGTTGGCATAGTACTTGTTCCTCTGATAATATACTCTCTTTTTTCACTGCTTTTGTGAAGGCCCTTGTCTTGCTTTGACATTCCTAGTAGAACAAAATTGCATTTTTTTTAGCTTCTCAAGAAAAGGTTTTGGAATTTTCTGTTCCACATGACTATCATTATTAACCCTGAGTTTTTGGTGATTATTTCAGGTTCATTCAATTCGTGATGCGGCTGCTAACAACCTGAAGCGTCTTGCGGAAGAATTTGGTCCTGAGTGGGCTTTGCAGCACATAATTCCGCAGGTTCATCTTGTATTGGATTATTGAAAAAGAGTCACAATGCGCTTACAGTTTATACTAGGCCAACTTTTGTAGGCCGAGATGCCTTGTATTGAAATATATGCATTTTTAACTCAACACTCCTGGCCTGACAAAAATTAGTCTCAAGTCCATTTGACTTGGGGATACTTGAGTTACATGTGAAAAAAATATATGCATTTTTATCTGCCGTTTTTCTGAATGTAACTCTATGAATTATGCACAGGTTTTGGACATGATCAACAGTTCACATTACTTGTATCGCATGACAATACTTCGTGCTGTCTGTCTGCTTGCTCCTGTTATGGGCTCTGAAATCACTTGTTCAAAATTGTTGCCTGCCGTAATTTCTGCATCAAAAGACAGGTTAATTGTTTTTTCTGTCTTTTTTTAATATGGGTATGGTTCAATCTAGTTCAGTTTGTAATTGCTGCTTGATTGCTCCCTGTAGAGTGCCCAACATAAAGTTCAACGTGGCCAAGGTTTTAGAGTCCATCTTCCCCATAGTTGATCAGTTTGTAAGCATCTGATACCCTATCGTCTTTCTTATTACTGAATCTACATGCACTGTTTCCTATGCAAATTGAATCATACTACCTCCAATAATTAATATACGAGTTTGCTAACTAATTTGAAAATATTAAGAAAATTAGTTAAGTTAGTTATTTGTAGCAAATTTTGTGTTGGTTTTTACTAAAATATACTCTTTAATCATATGCAATGGAACTGCCCCTTACTATATGCAATCAATAGGAGTATTTTGGATCACTATTATAAATTTGGGAAACAAAATGGGTTGAAATCTTATATCTAGAATTAAAGTAAACCCTTTGTCTAGCTCTTATATTTAAGACATGAGGTAGTACTTTATTAATATATTCATATGTTAGAAGAAAAAGTGATGCAAAAGTGTTATGACTGTATAGGACATCCATTTTTGTACTCATCACCTCTCTTTCTTCCTTGTCAGTCCACCATATGTATTCGGGAAATGGTTTAGTGTTAATTGTTGTGTTTTCTTTTCTGTGAAAATAATTGTTTTGTGACTAAAGGTGGTGGAGAAGACTATTCGTCCGTGTCTGGTCGAGCTGAGCGAGGACCCAGATGTGGACGTGAGATATTTCTCTAACCAAGCACTTCATGCCATTGATCATGTCATGATGTCTAGCTAGGATGGAGCTTGTATGTCACAGCCATTTTCTTCTGTGACCTACTGTTGCAATTCTTATTCATGCTGCTTTAATCATTCTTTTTTTTTCTGTTTGAGTTTAGTAATCTATACAGTTGATGTGATTTAGTCTTCATTACTGGTGTGATTTCTCTCCTTCCCCCTGTTACTTAAGTCAATTAATTGTCAATGACTGCTTATGATTACAGTTGATTAATTTAGACAAGCAGAATGTATAATTTATATAATGCTCTCTGAATGTTCGATAAAGTTTTGGCCATCCCGTTTATTCAAATCCAGATATCCTCACTTAAGGTTACAACATGAAAACTTTAACTAACTAATAAGCAGTGCTTCTTTTTCTTTCTTTCCTTTCTGTTAATCACAAGTATCATCCAATTGGTGGTGATTTTGTTTGAGTCATTATGGAGCATTAAATGTGAGCTTATCTTTTAGCAAGGGTTCAAATCTTAGTATATTACGATACGAGAGACTAACCTTTTTCATCTATCCTAACTACCATTGGTTAAAATATCCTTTTAAATTACCACCCTTTCATGAAACTCCTTTATTATGTTTGATTAGGGGGAAAATTGTAAATATGAGAGATAAGATAGATTTTCTTTTTTGTCAGGAAGAGGTAAAAAAAAGATTGAGGTCATGTTTCTGGAATCATAGTAAATTTCTAGTCTAACTTGTATACCTGGGAAGGGAGGTTGGATTGAACTCAAGGCAGGGCCTTACAAGGTTATCTTCAGGAAAAGGAAATCTATGTATTTCATTCGGTCTCTTATATAAGAGTCAATTGATTTTTTTGAAGAAATTAAAAAATAAAAAATTACTTAATTATAATATATATTCTAAAATATTTATATGCATAACAAATTAATTCAAAGAAAAATAATAAAAATAATAGTTAATTGGAGATAAATTCATCATTGACAAATTAATTAAAGAATAGGATATACATAATATGAGAAGTTAATTGTCTTTGCATAACGTGGAAGTTCAGTTATATGAAAGTTTAGTTGTATAAAATTTCTCAAAAATGTAAACACAACTAACATTTCACGATATGCTACTGAGCTTCTGCGTTATGTATGCCCCATTCTCCAATTAATTTGTTAAATGGAATTTATCTCCAATTATCCTATAGTTAATTCACCTTCTGAAGCAATATTGCTAGCTGAATGAATTTATAATAAGTAATGTGTCAGGACTGTGAATGCTTTTATATATATATATATATATATATATGCAGAATACAAAATATTCCCTACTTTCAGAGTTCAGTGTCATGTTCAGATATGCCATGTGAAGGGCACGTGATTGTTCTATTATTTCTTATCTCTCCAATCCCCTTGCTTCTGAAAGAGGACCTAAGGAAAAGGAGAATGTTAGAAAGTGTGACCCAATGGAACACATTTATACGTCTCAGTCGTTGGGTCCGTTTGGATAGCCCGTTGGGAAAACGGACACAGATTCCGAGGTAGTTTATGTGAGAGGAATTTTGTCTCGGTAAGCGCACCCGTTGGCCAATATTTACACTTTGAAATATTTGATCTTTCAAATCTTATATTTTAATATAAGAAAAATAACGAATGAGTCACAAGCAAAAAAATTAAATGAGTATAATGGTTTAACTATAAAATATGACAAAACGTGTTAAACCCGAATCCTTGGTAAATTAAATTAGTTAAATACTACTCAATTTTTTTATATAATAGTCTCTTGATTTTTTTTAAAGAGATTAAAGAATTTAAATAAATTATTTTAAAGTATTTATATTTATGATCATACATTCTCTAAACTAATTTTCCTGATTTATAAATTGATATATAATCTAATAATACACATAAATATATATTTTTAAATATCTTATTTAACTTCCTTAAATATTTCTAAAAAAAGTTAACCTACTCTTATATTATATTAAGGAACAATATAGTATTAACTCATTTTCATTGAGAACACATGAACTATCAAATCAAGGATTTTAGGTCTATTCACTAATAACATGATAAGTATGTCATTTTTTTTTAAAAAAAATAATTATATGTATTGGGAGAGTTTGAACTCTGCACCTCTTTATTTTCATTCTTCACTCTATTCTTATCACCCTCAACTAATTATAACTCACCAAATAATTTGCAATTAGACCATATCGTTGCCATATTATTATTATTATTATTATTATTAAAGAATTAGACAACTATCTTATTTTGATAGAAGAATTATCAATATAAAATTTTACTTATTGCAAGTCATACCAATTAAATTCACAAGGAAATTAAAGCACAATTTTTCTTGAACTATATATATATATATATAGAGAGAGCAAATAAAAGTAAAAAAAAACTAAAAAAAAATCAAACATGATACAAAAAGATTGACCATTGCATAAGGCTCTTACCATGCAGAGTTGAAGATATATGCATGCAATCTAATTCCTATAATCATAGAAGTTGTTTGTAAGATTTAAACTCGATCATGATTTCAAATCATATAATACCAACCTTACCGTGTGTTATTTCTTTGGTTAACATGCTAATAAATATTTTTTTAAAAAAAATGTGTGAGAATGCATGCTAATCATATCAACCCCATATATATTGAAACATGCAAGTTTTTCTTTAGGAACATGATTTGCGATGAGAACACAAATGAAAAGAGAAAATAATAAAAAAAAAAGAAAGATGAGATTTTGACCTCACAAGTCCAACTGATCCACTAAACACCAACTTCCAATGGTTATCCTCAAATCTTCAGCACTTGATTTAGATGCTTTCATGGCCCATGTCTCCTTTGAATTAGACTTCAGTGCATATTCTTATTATTACATGCACTAGCTAGATACTCTTTTTTATCTTAATTATTTAAATTTATTATTTTATGCTATTTCAATATAAAATATATTTGAAAAAGAGTAAGATGCCAGATAATATCTCCTTATATAATGAATTCTGAGTTAAATTAAAAATATAAAAAGATTCTCAATCCTTCGGACAACAAAATTTAGAAGTTAGTTTATTAGTTAAGGAGTTTGTGATGGCAACAAGACTCTCAAAAATCTAATCTCCTAATTTGCATCAAGCTTTTGCTTTTCTTTCCAAATTCCTTTTTCTTTAAGAAAAGGAGTCTGTTAATGTAATATTTCAATCAACTTTGACCTAATTTATAATTTGTTTCCAAAACCATCTTTATTAATCTCATATATTAAAGATATGTTTCTATCTATAGGATAGTTAATTAATGCAAATTGTTAATTAAAAGGAATATCTTAGAAAAATCAGTGTATGTTTTTTCATAAATAATTAATTTCTTAATCAATGTAAATTAGTTATTTAGTTCATACATTAATATAAAAAAGAGTGATAGAACTTAAATGGTCTCAATTAAATATGGATAACTCTGGTAAGATGTCACCAAGTGTGCATCTTTTTTAATTCCGTGGAATCAAGTATATATATTGACAATTTTATCCGATAAAAAATATGTTGTCTTTATTTATCAGTTGAATAAAATTTCTCACATCTCATCTTGTACCTTTCATAAACTATTTTTATTTCTAATAATAATTATATCATTCATTACCAGAAAAATGCCATTTAGCGACGGAAAAATCCATTGCTAAATGGCTATTTTCCTTCAAAAAATTTTCATTTAACGACGGAAAATATTAAAGATCCTCGTTTTAACGATGAAAAATAGACATTTAGCAACGGATTTTCTGTCGCTAAATGGCATTTTTCTGGAAGTGATCCTCACGCTTAACCTCTTTAACACATAAAGGATATATATATAGATCACACTTGTACTATAACATCTGATGAATTAATGAACTTTTTGGTAATGTTTAATTATCATGAAAACATGTCAAAAAAGAAATAATGAGCCAAAAGATTGTATTGCCATGATTATTCACAGTGTATGATGGTCTTTTCTCTATAAGTACAACTCTAAATTTGAGTATTATTGAATTTAAAAGGGTCGTAGCCTCTTGGTATATTAGTTCTTCCCCTATCTATCCACAAGGCTTAAATATTATTTGACATTGGTTATTAATAGGTTTCGAGTCAAAATTCAAATAGGATAGAAGCTTTTTCATCAGTATAATTTTCTACATTCATAAAACTTATTGGAGACCTTGCTTTAAGAATATTAAATTGCTTTTATTCATTCGACCTATACACAAGTTTAAAACAATGACAATACCATAAATAAGTCATTTTTTTAGATTGCTCATTATGTCCGTAATATAAGAACTGCCTAACTAATATTTCGGTAGATTAAACAATGTAAATAAATTACTTAATTATAACAAATTTGATTTGATCTTTCCAAAATATCCATGAGTAACATTAGATTATTGTATATCGATTTATAAGTTAGATAAATTAATTTATATTGAAATGATAACTATAAAGAATAAAGTGAATAAAAATCTTATATTGAGGAACAAAATAAATCTCTTAACATGCTTCTACGAACTGGAGATGTATTAGACATTGAAGTTTGAAGGAATAGTGATGATGAACTGAGTTGCCCTACCACAAAGGATCTTAAGATCAATAAATTAAAAATAATTGAATGCAACAAATTCATGTGGTGGTAAATAATCTCAATTGAAATAATTATGATGATGGTAATGGGAGGCAACCTAAAAGTGAAGAAGATAGAGTGATGAGGGCCATTTGTGTTAGGGTTCTCCACTATCACCATTATATGTGCTTTGTCTCTCTTGTTTCTTCTTAACTTGTCAACAATCTCATGCTCTCTCTCTCTCTCTCTACTTCCTTCAACAACATGTTCCCCCTCCTCTTTTTCTCTTTTAGTCCACACCCAAACATCATCATCATATTTATATTTCAAAACCTTCATGCATCTTGATCTCCACGATCTCCACATTTTTATATACAATATATATATATATATTTCCATCTAAAAAAACCATCCTTAATTATTAAAATTGGGTTATATACACTTGTATGTATAACCCACTTAAATTGTCTAAATTTCATATGAAATATTCAGATAATTAACATGCATGCTTTTTTTTTACATATCTAATGATGTTTCAATTAAGAGATAATTAGATGTGGGAGCTATATCTTTTACAGGAGAATGAATCACACTATTTATAACTTAATTATATATATATATATATATAATAATTTCCACTCGTTTGGTTGGGGTTTCATGTGATTGAATTGGTAAGTAAATGGGTGCTATATATGTATATAATGACTAAAGGATATAATAAACATGAGGATTGACTTAATTAAATTATAATAAAAATAAGTCATATATTATTATTATAAAATTAAAGTGGGGGCATTATTAAGGTCAAAGATGTGAGGCTATGGCGTGTGAAACCGAGTCATCTATTGTATGTCGTTTAATGTGCAGCTTTCCATCATTTTGGAACTTATTAGTGGCAAACACCATCCCACACCTAATTAATTTATTCACAAAAATGATTTGTCTTCTTTTTTTCATAAAGATTATTATTGGGTACCCAGAATCTAATATTTGATATTAAATTACATTAAAAAAATACTTCCTGAATAAAAAATTGTTCATGATTTTTATGGATCAATTAAAGATAATAAAAATTTAGTATTATTAATTTTTATACAATAAAAACATGGTAAATGTTGCTGCATATTTCAATTTCAATTTCAATTTCAATTTCAATGTGTTTGAAAAAAAAGTCAAAACTGAAATGGAATTTTTAGGTGGAGTTGTTTTAATGTTTAGATTCGTTGAATTGAGAAGGTGGTAGGGCAAGCTAGGGAGTCATATACATATATGAATTCACGTGGATACTTTCTTTGTTACCCACTTGTCACTTCAACATCTCTTCGTCCCATTATTTCTTAATCAAGATAGGGTTTTCCACTAACCAACAAGTCTCTTGTTGCTCAACCAATGGGAAGTTGTGTTAGTTAATCATATCTATCAACCACCTTGAATCAGGCCTATTTGGATTAACGGTGGTAGGAAATTGATTTTACACTTTATATGAGATAAATATATAAGTAGAGTATAGTCAATGGTTTTGAGTGTTATGTTGGTATTAAAGCTGAAAGTCCTCCCAAATAATCATGGGCTTGTTTGGGAACGGAGTTCCCAAAACAGTACACGCAAGTCGAGATAAAATTATTTTAAAATCCGTAAAAACCATCTAGAAATTCGTAAACCCTTTTGTCCCAACGGAAGTCCTTTCTCTCATAAACACACCCCATATGCTTAAGTCCAGACATTAAGAGAGGAGAAGAAGAAGAAGAGTAGAGAGTACAATCATCCTCACAATTTTTTTAATAGGGTTAGGAAGCCTCAAAAGTCAGTTGTGACCATTAAAAACTAGTCGGATAAAAAAAATTATGTTGGATGTGATTTGGAGGCTAATTGACTTTTTATCTAAAAGCTATTTAAAATTAAAGCAACTTTTTTTTTGTAACTTTTAACATTTGACTTTTCTTTTTGGTTAAATTTTTTGAAATTATCTTCTTAATATATCTTCCGGATGAATTTAGATTTTTTCCCCTAACTTGGTTCATAAAAGTCGTAGTATTTCCTTTTGTCCTAAATGTAGGACTTAGTTTGGGAATTGATTTTGATTTTAAATGTAAAATATTTTTTTTTGTGTTACCTCTCATATTCATCATTTTCTAAAATGATTTGTCGAATTTATAATTTGTTGTATAATCTAATATTACAATAAGCATTTTTGAGAAATTATGTAACATAAATTACAATTAAATAATTTATTTGTCTTTATCTAGCCCGGAGGAAGTAATGATTTATAAGGAACTAAATTAATTAGGGTAATTATAAATAATTAAAAAAGAAACATATAAAGGAATTAGTTTTATTGGGTTTTCTCAACATTCCCCCTTGGAACATTTTCATGCTTTTCTTCAATTCCTTTTTGTGTATATATAAGGGCCATTTGTATGGTAAGGATTCAAAGTTCAAACCTGTTTCTTCAATCTTCTTGTTTCTTTAGCAGCCTCTCTCTCTCTCTCTCTCTCCCTACATGAGAACTAAGGCCACATATTCTCTTACCTCAAGGCCAAGCCATAGCCATCAATACAGAAGCAGCAAAGAAATCTACCACCAACACCACGGCGATGTGGTTGAGGAAATTGAAGGGCTCATCAGAGTTCACGGAGATGGAAACGTGGAGAGACCCCAGATTGTTTCCTGTGTCCCTGCTTCACCATGTCCAGATCTCAACAACGTGACTTCATCAGACATGGTCATTGACAATTTCACAGGCACTTGGGCACGTTTCTATGTCCCCAACACCACATTCTCCCACCACAAGAAGCTTCCTTTACTGATATATTTCCATGGAGGTGGCTTCTGTGTTGGTTCTGCTTCCTGGGTTTGCTACCATGACTTCCTCTCTAAGCTCTCATCCAAACTCAACTGCTTGATCATGTCACTAAACTATCGTCTAGCACCAGAAAACCCTCTTCCTGCTGCTTATGAAGATGGCTTCAAATCCCTGATATGGCTGAAA
>JANTPZ010006011.1:0-24710 GCA_025593235.1 Vachellia pachyceras
TTGTCTTAGGGCCATCACCCCCTTGCAAAACATCATCAGCTGGAAGTCTGTATGAATATGAGCCCTGAAATAAAAATCATAAAGGTGATTTGTGTACAAAAAATGCAAAGGGTGGGAAACAAGAAGGGCAAGGAGGAAGAAATAGCAACATAGAGGAACCAAAGAACAAGCAGCAGCTCAAAACCCATCAAGCACAGGTATATATCAAATGAAAGCAACTTCTTTTTTCCTTCTTCATTCATATTAATATACAACACACATGAGCCAAGAAACATGTCAAAGCATGAGGCTATGGTGGAAGGGTAGCAATGATCTGCCGCCGATCTCTGTAAAAGCTCAGAAACAATGCAACTTTTTTTTCTAAAAAAAAAAAGTCATCATGCATTGATAAAAAACAAGTGTGACCCAAAGATATGACTTCTCCCGAAGAAAAACTATTTACCAATCAGGTCATCAATTTCAGCATATTGGATCTGTAACCTGTCTCTTCAAATTTCTACAAAGAATGCACATAAACAACTTTTCACTCCTGAAATTTTAAGGGGCTTACCTTCCGAATGCTCATGGCTACCTCAGCCATATAATAAGCACATCTTAGCTTCAAGTTGCATTCTGGACTGGCATTGTCTGAGGCAGGAGCACCACAACAAATTAAGGTGACAATCTTGTTTCAGGGGACAAAAAAACTCAACAGGTAATTAATCCAACAACTTCTCCAAGAATAAAGTACTAGAAATAAGAAATTAGTAAACAAGGGATCACACTAATGGAGAACAAGCTCCAATATTGAATAGAATGGGCAACTCAATTTAGGACTTAAATGGATTCATTCTCTTGCCTCAACAATGTTTTTGAGCTGGAAACTCAACCTGCCCGGGTGCCCATCACATAATGAGATAAACATCTTCAGCAACGATTCAAACAGCACAGTCTTCAATGAAAAGTGGTTTTTATGATTGTAACTAAATAGTACAAAATAACTTCTACTTTTCATGAAATCTCTAAACAATAAATTACTCTTTTAGAAAATCTGAAAATTACTTCTTCTTTTTTTAAGTTTTAATAAATGGACCTTAGTTAGTTATAATAGTTAGTAATAGCTAAATGCTCAATCAGATAATAATGACACTAAATAACCTCCTTTATTAACTGACAGTGAAAATTGAATAACTACCAATCTCATGTAACCGAAACAAATTGCTAGAGTAATCTAGTGTTGGCCAAAATTTTGTCACAACCATAAGCAAGACATGGAACATTTTGTATGTAGCAAAACCAATTAGTTCGTATTTAAAAGCCTGAACACGTAAAAAGTTCAAAGAGATAGACAATCATGCACTCAAGAAAAGGTTGTAATTGATAACTGAATAGCGAATACTTTACTTGAAACCCAGGTGGCCTAGTCCAGCCTTACCTTCCAGATGATCAGAACATAAAACAGAAATGTTGCCTTTACGATCTGATACAACAGCAGTCTCAGAATCCAAGAGAATGCAATCAGCTACTAACCGCTGCAATGGATCACAATAAAGTTGCTCCAACTTTCTTGTTTCCTACAAAAGAAGGCGCAAGTTAAATAATTATATACATGTAACATGATTTATATTAATTAACCCCAATATTACTTCCAATACACCAAGCTTTTTATCTCATACTTTTATACATTAATTATACATATCACATATCTTTATTTTGCATTTTAGTCAACTATGACTCTACTAACCAAACAAACTTATTATCCATCTATAAAAATTGATCTCTTGGCCTTTTTTTATCAAGTCTTGACTTTTTATTCTTTTTAATTTGTTTCATCCCATTCTTCATTTTATTAATATTCTTTGGGCAAAAGTTCTTCTTTGATCCTGTAACTTGACACAAGATTTCATTTGGCCCCTTGATTTAATAAATTATTTTTTAGTCCTTTAACCCTAACACCATTAGTTTCATAAACAAAAAAAAAATGTTGTCATTGAAATTTTTAATGTCACCAATAAAGATATCATAATTAATGTAATTTTTAATGTCACCAAAATGTTATCATAATTATTCTTAGAGGATCGGCCATAATTCTTAGGAGATACTATTAGTCATTAAGTGTCATTTAATTCTAAAACTCCTACCTTGTGTGTGTATATATTCCTTTGATTATGAATAAAATAAAAAATTCATTCTATAGCTTTATATGGTATCATGGCCCGTTAAAGTACTTCCCAGGGATTGAAGTTATGAGGAGTAAGAAAATCATTTTCCCTTATCATCCTCAAAACACATCGACATCGATTGTTATTTTGTTCGAGATAAGATCAAAGAAAACATTATCTCTACAGGACATGAGAGGTCTGGAGATCAGTTAGATAATTTGCTTACTGAAGCCCTGAATGGGGCTTAAATTGACTATCTCTGTAACAAGTTGGGCATGACTAACATTTATGCTCTAACTTGAGGGCAGTGTAAAGATATCATAATTAATGTAATTTGTATAGAATCAGATATTATTCTTAGAGGATTAGATATGATTCTTAGAAGTATTAGTCATTAAGTGTCATTTAATTCTAAGGCTACTACCTTGTGTATACATATCTTCCTCTGATCATGAATAAAATAAGCAATTCATTATATAGCTTTATATTACCAAAACACTTTCAAATACTAATATGTTAAGTTCAACCCTTAAAAATAACAATTACAGGCACACAAAAATTTCATTTAAGACTGATGGCGTTAGGGTTAGAGAATTAAAAAGATAATTCATCAAATTAAGAGACTAAACTAAAACCCTGTGTTAAGTTAGAGGACTAAATTTACACTTTTGCCATATCATCTGTGTCTCTTCTTCCTATTTTCATTCTCTCCCAAGTCCTAACATCTCAACTTCTCCTTTTCATCTTCTTGCAGCCAATATCCCACTCCAATGACTCCATCACTAATATAATAGGCAATATCATGACTGGAGATCCATGAACCAGCAATGTCAAATGATAAACATCACGAAATGACTTGCTATAAAAAAGAATATGAAGGGAGGGGAAGGAGCAGCAGAAGTAAAAATTTTAAAAGGAATGGAGAACCGAAAAGCATGGAGATAACTTTAACGTAAAATAATCACGATTAAACTAAAAAATTAAATACAGAATAGCATCCAGTCTCTGCATTTTCCTTTGTTGATCCATATGAGAATAAGGTCATTTCCACTCACCTCATGGTAAGAATAGAAAAGGACACCATCACGACAATCACCAACAGCAATTCTGGTAAAATGGGCAGTCAAAGATGTTATCATAAAACGCGTCCTTCCAACAGCAAATTTTCTCACTCTTTGAGGATTGTCATTTGGAAAACCACAAACATAGAACTGAGAAACAAGAAACTCACTTAATCAGCAGAGCATGTGAAAGAAATGTGATAAAATAAACATATATGGAGCATAAATACAGAACTTTATGATGTTGCAAGAGATAAATTAAGATAAGGAGAACAAGACATAATGAAAGGAGTGAAAGGAGGAAGGTCAAGATTTTAAAACTTACAGCATTGCCAGAAGAAGCCAAGAAGTAGCGATCAAGGTAAGGACAGATGGCAAGGACCATTCCCTGCCATGTGGTTGCATGAGCCAATCGCAACTGCCACACATCATTTTCATCAAATTTAGCACCATCAGAGCTATTATCATCAGGGCTACTCCCAAGGCTACTGCTTGATAACTGTTCAGGGGCATAACCAACAATCTCACGGAATGGAGAAGTTCTTTGAGATGACAACCCTGCCTTGGAGCAGAATACCATTGAACCACTATCTGAATTTTGCACATGTTCAAGGCAGAAAACAAGAAGACGGCCACTAGTACTGCCAAAGAAGGATCCAATCATTACATAGATACCATATGACTAAGTAAATCAAAGACTTTATTGACGTTCCTTCTCCTATAGGTCTGCAGGAAAATATAGTCGGGATCTCTTGCAAAGGTAGGCAAGATGAAATTTTTTTTGGCAATATACTAATGTTTTCATACTTATCCACATAATCGGACAACAAATTTACTCCTAACTATAGCTTCGTGCTATAGGCAGAATTGAAGAGTTAAGTTTTTTGACTGAGCCTATATCTTGGAAGCCAAACATCCACTTACATGCATTATTTGCTAAAATGCAGCTAAGAACACCCTAATCTTAAACATGTTAATTGTTTGCAGATAATGATAGCAGCACTGTAACACAAATAATCACAACTGTACTTGCCATATGGTGAAAAGTCTGTGTGTCCTTCAGTTTTAGATCAATCATGGAAGGAGAATGGGAACACAGAACTCCTTGTGAACAGACTCTCCAAACAAGACTTTCATAGACCACAAGCAAAAGAAAATTTGAAGGTCCTATTTAGGTTGGCGAAGAATGCTCAATGGAGTCTAATTTTGCATATTCAAAATCAATCGCATGTACGTGTATGTACAAATGTGTGTTATGTCGCGTACATATCTTTATAGACTATTTTGCTATGGTCCTCAAGAAGAAGTTTGCAAGCTGCTGGATGGAAATTTAAGTTATTTAACGTATACAACCCTAATGCAACTTAGAAGAGATAAGTCATCAGCAATTCAATAATTGGAAGGAAACCAAACTTGTCAAATTGTGACTTAAAAGAGGAATAAAAGATAGATGTAAAAACCTCTCAGCTTCACCATTTGGCATAATGGCAGGACCAGAAGAAAGACTAGTTCCAACCACCAGCACCTGATCACTTCCGATCCTTACTAGTTCCATGGATTTTCCGGTTTCTCCAAGCTCAAGTTTATAAGCAGACATTATTGAACCGCTTAGGGGATCAACACAGCATATATCAGACAAGCATGCACCACAATTCAATTCAGTCCTCAACACAATCAATATCCGGCTTTCACTGTGATATAAGACCTTCCGTGGAGTGCCCTCCAAATGAAACTTCTGCACATTAAGTCTCTTGCTTTGAACCATCTCCACCTAACACATCTCACAATTATACCACATAAATAATGACATAGCAACAAAGGCATTAAAAAGGACCAAATATAAAAATAAAGAAGAGCATATTATGTAAGTATGACTTTTTTTACCAGATGTAAACAATTATCAGCAACAAATAAGATTCCTTTTGGACACTCGGCAGAAAAGACAGGAGTGACATGTGTGGAAGGCTGAAATGAGATGGAAGTATAAGAAAGACTGTGTCTTGCACTATGCAACAACCATGGCCTATCACTTAGTGCAATTAGATCAGCATCAAGTGTGTCACCCAAAGGCACCAAGAAAACAGGAGTAATGCCAATGCGACGGATAGCAATCAATTGAAGAGTGGCAGGAAGGTCATCTGCCTTGTTAGAAACATTTTCCTTAGAATTTACCAAATTTATATTAAATAAATCAGCATCCACGTTTACTGGTAGTGAGGCAGGTTGATCTGATGGCCACTCAAAGCGAAGAAGCATTCCATTCCTTAATCCAGCAAGGACATAAAACCTATCAACACAAACAAGCCGTACATCCTGAGGTATACAACCACTTATAGCTGTGCCCATCATACTCATAAATGAAATTGTCCCACATGCTATAATTGTAACCCCTCTATCATGTGTAAAGGACAAAATTTCCACTGAAGGCCTATGTGTGCCAATAACAAAATATTTACCGATGTCATCACCACCAGGAAAGTAAGCAGGGAAGTTGCTCTGTGTTGAAATGGATGAATCTGATTGTTTTTCCTCAAATTTTTGAATAGGAACTGAAATGCAAGATAATTCATTTTGCAACTCCAAATGTTGCAATTCATAAATCTCATAACAATAAGTTGATTGCAACCTAACCCCAAGGACAAGCAAAAAACAGGGATTAGAGGTTGATACAACTACAAAATTATGCCCAACAGCCCCTAAATTGATATTCACATTTCCTGGGCACCAGGATGTACAGATAGGAGAGGTCAGGGGGATGCCCCCGTAGTGTGCAGCCTTTGTGGGCAAACATAACCTCACTGCACATTGATGAATCTGAACAAGCACACCATCAGTCACAAGGCCACAAGACAAAGTGCAGACACTAGGTTCAAAACCAACAGAATCAGTCACATCAGTAAAACTTAAGCCAACTGACAATATTCTGGTCTCTTCAACAAATGATAACACAAGAAAAGAATGATATGAATCGATAGCTTTCATATTAAGTGTCCAGGTACCAGTTACTCCTTGATATATAGGAGCAGTCTTCAGAAGCTGTTCTACACAGATACCACTTCGAATAATCCTTAATGACCCCTCAGGCACCACACCACAGCAGGCATACATTTGATCATGCTTCTCATCATGATGATCCACAACTACCATATCCAAGATTGGTGCAACGTTTTGGACAGGACAAGTATAGCATAGCCTTCCATCTTCCAATTTCAGGACCATGCCATCCCCCATTTCTACAAGTGCAGCCAAATAACCGCCCTCAACCCACAATAGTGCCTTACAAGCTAGACCTTTGTACAGACATTCAGAGAGATTGACTTTAAGATCATCAGAATTGAAACAAATCTCAATCATGAAAAATTCCCCACTATCTAAGCAAAAGATCATCTTAGAATTTGTTTTACTTTCAGGCTCCCAACTCCATGAGCATACATACTTGTAAGATGAATTAGAACAGCCACTATCACTGTCTATACACATGGGATCAAAATCACTCAGCGCCAAAGAAGCACAGGCAGCAGCATTAAAGCGCTCATCATCAACATCTTGTAATTTACAAGAATCATCAACAAAAGTCAGGTCTTCCACAGCATTGGATAAAAAATTTAAGTTGGTCTTGTAGGCACAACGTGGGTTGCGGGCATCTCTAAGATCCATTAAGAGAATATCCCCAGCTCTGAAAAGTAATGCAAGTCCGCTATAGTCGGGAACTTCAACAATGTCATGTGCTAGAGGTCCAGCTTCAACAAACTGAGAAATAACATATACTGCACGTGCTTTAATATTCCATTCTAATAAAAGTAACTCATTTAGAAGCTCTCCCCTCCTGTAGGATATAATTTTTGGTAAGTGCACATCATCCAAAAGGACCAAAACAAATATAACAACAAAAGATATTTTTTCCAATGATCGATCCCAGTCTTGAAATAAACTCTTGACAATGGTCAAGATACATAATCAGCATACCTATTTAGAAGGATAGCTAGTACAGGATTTACATGCGCCTTATTTAGTCGTGAGCAATCTTGTGATATAAAGCACATGCTCCAAATGGTACCATTTATGCTGGGTCTCTGGATGCTTCTATAAGTCCCTTCACTTTCAGCAGAGTAAGTTATTCTCTAGAGTTGCACAACAATGAAAAATCACGTAAGAAATTTTTTTTTAATAAAAAGAAGAAATATGTCGACTAAAATAGATGAAAAACAAGAAAGTACAAAAGAAGAGAAAATACAATGCTACAAGTGTAGGACATTAAAAAATGAAGAAAGATGTTGGGAAAAAATAAACATGAAATAGACAATGCTGCTGATAAAGCCCATTGATATATTTGAAGATACATCAAACCTTATCAACAAAATAAATAAAGCGTGCCCAGAGAGACTAATTTAACCTATAATACACGTCTATGTTCTAGAAAGAACCCCTATCTTATACTCATAAACATGTGCGCTAATACACAGTCACATCTAGATTATCTAAAATGGAAAATGTTACAGTAGTTCTGGACCTCATCAATGATATCACTGCTTTTAGACATTGACATTGAAAACAGAGCTAGCCGATCTTCATATGCACTGACAGCAATAAAACAACCACTGCAGAAAGGAAACCAAGAGATAATAAAACCAGTGTAGAATGAAATTACATGTGCTTACAAATAAAACATAAAATAGATCATGGACAAAACCAGAAAAGGCATCACCTGGTATCAACTGCTAGCATTCTTCCAGGAAGATGCCTCGTATTTCCAGCATTAGATAGCTTAACATGTGTGACAGGAAAAAACCTGCATTGACGCATATAGAAAGAAGGAGGACGCTGAGCAGAGAAGAATTCAAAGGACTCCACAATTTCAGTAGCAGCTAATTCAAGCATTACAGCTTCGAATCATAAAAAGAGGTTATTGGTTACAATAGGTGGTCACTGAATTTCAATAATATATTGCTCAAGACCAACAATAACCGAGAAAAAGAGCAGACAAAGCAAACCTGTGCATTTCATTGCAAAATGTAAGCAATGTCAGCTTCCCAGAATCAGATATTACAACCAAAAGGTCTTTACCCCATATCTATAGAACGAAGGACCAAATCAGATTCAACCTTAGTGGAAAAAATGATAATCTCAACAACTGCTTAAATCCAACATAGGTAGCTGTTTTTCAAGAAATTAAGCAGCTTACTATCAGCTCTAGGTTAGTTAAGCCGAAAATAACTTTCACTGCACACACCTTTCGATCTCGTGCATTAAAATTCCCATTCCAGGGTAACACGGCCAGATCTTTAATCGTGCCAAAAACAGGCTGATCACAGATAGATTGTACAACCCCATCCTCACCAATTATCACCAACTCTATTGATGTTTCCTGAAAGTACAAATCAATAGCAGCAGCATGATACTAATACTAATCCAATAATACTAACACTAGTCATAACAAAGGCAAAATAGTGGGATTAAGCTAGTTAGGCGAAAGAGAAGAAGTCCGTTCCAACTTCCAACCCAGACCATGCAACAGATATACAGATTTTACATGCTTAATTAAGGAGAAGTATTCATAAAAGAAACAAATTATACAAAGGACAGATTTTAACAATCAGTTGATTATTCCAGCCATCACTTTCTTCGTATAGCATAGTCATAAGCAGTACAGAGCGCGCCAGTAATGAATTAAAAGTCTTAAGAGGTCCCGGTCGGAGCCAAAATTAACCAAGTGAAGAAGAAGAAAAATACTCGAAAGCTTACATCTCTAAAGCCAGACCTTAGCCCACCCCCGAAATGAAAGTCTGATTTGAAGGTTGATTTGAATAGTGGCTCCGGGAAATTTAACAAATAATTCCATTGAAAAGAGAACAAGGATATAAAAAAAGAACCTTGCCAAAGACAACGTCCTTGGAGGAGGAAGAACGGAAGCGACCATATAGGACCTGAAGAACGACACTTCCTCTGAGAACGCACTTGGCAAGGTAGTGGGAGGTGCTGGAGGAAGACGATGAGGGCTCGCACTTGGCAGACGAACACTCTTCCTCCGAAACAGCCATAGGTTAATCTTAATGCTTGTTTTCCGAGAAAACTAGAAAGAAGACAGCTTTGAATGGTGTCTGATGGTTCCTCTTGCTTCCATTGGCACACTAAAGACGCATGCTATATCGGGTGGGAGGCAACGAGAAGACTTGAAAAGTGCTTCGCATTTCTCATCCAGGCAAGATGGGGAGAATCACTGATGCATACACACCGGTTTTTCATTTTTAATTTGTTCTTGCATGCTATGGCATTAATTTCTTCTACTCTCTTCCACCATCAGCATGACAATATATCCTCTATAATACAAGATCCGGCGCTTAGGAAGAGTCTTGTCCCCGGCAAAAAGCTCAGGAGGAGTTTTGTTGACTTTTTTCGCTTTGGGAGAAATTATGGAAACTCGATGTTATCTTTAATTTTAATATTAAGTTATTAGATTTTTTAAAATTAAAAAGTTTAAATCAATTACTCATATATTTTAAATATGTCATTAAATTATATATCGACTTATAAATTAGATAAATTAATTTTAAAAAATTTATAAATATTTTAGTTAATTAACTTTTTAAATCTCTCTAAATAAAATTAACTCACTCTTGTGTTTAGAGCCAGAGCTAGTACATTACTAAAATGTATTTATTCACAGATATTATTAAATTAAATATTAGTCAGATAAATTAATCCAATATTAAATACTTTATACTAATATATTTAATTTCAAAAATATTCTTTAAAAATTCAACTGACTCTTATATAAATATGGAGAAAGAATTACTTTTTTATAATTGCTCACGGTCTGGTTCATCTTAAATGGAAGGGAGCAAGGGTAATCTTATATTATTAATTCATTACTGAGAACATCTTTGGTTTTGGTAAAAATATAATGCCTCAATATCTTAGTTGTAATATCGTATTACTGTTTTTTGCCATGCATCACTGATTATTATTAATTACTGCTTTACTAATCTATAATAACTAAACGTGAATCTCATGCAAAGACATTAGCATTAAGGAATAACAAAGCACCCTTTTAAATAGTTTATCCAATTAGAATTTTTACATTTACCTATAAAAAAATCTATCTATATATTTATATAATAAAATCTTAGAAAGCCAGTGTTGATTTGTTCATCTAAAATTCTGTCCGCGATCCATTGGATATTTGGAAAATATATGTCGGGCTTTTTGTAGCGTCTAAAGATTTAGTATTTAGTAATAACACAATAGCGCTAATTATGACGATGATGATAATGATAATTGGTAGCTGAAACAACATAAATTATTTTGAGAGATTTATTGTAAGGTCCCAAAGAATGAAGTTATTTATGAAAATGTCTCAAAAGTTGTTAATGGCAGCTGCTCCACTTGTCAATGGTGATCATCAACTTATCATTGAAAACATTTTAGGACCTTTTCATAAATAACTTCCTTCTTTAGGACCTTAAAGTAAATTTGCCAATTATTTTCTCCTGTCCTTATTTAGGTACCCGAAACGATGATGATGTGTTCCGTGTCTGTAGTTCATAAGATCGCCAATATAGTTCACTAGTTACTGAATTCTGTATTGTATCATTGGTGATCTGGTATTGAGGTCAATGACAGTACTATAAAGTAACTTTACAAAGAGATTCAGAATGATATATCAAATACATTAGTCGGCATAGAATGTCTGAAACTTATTTGCACGCCTTTTATATATATATATATATATAGAGAGAGAGAGAGAGAGAGAGAGAGATAGTAGATAGGGAGAGAGCGAGTTCACAAGTTGGCTCAAGAGATGGAAGTGGATGGGTTTTGCTTGCCAGAAAAGACAAGAACACCTGCACATACTTTCATTAAAAATGTTAACTTTGAGAATTTGTTTCAGTGATTTCGCATAAAAGTGAAGGATTTTTTTTTATTACAAAATTTTAGGCAGGGGGTTAGACTCACCCACAAATTAAGGGTAGGGCGAAATCTCCCTTCCTTTTAGGTGATTCCAATATCAAGCAGAGCGAGCCCTCAATTACCATTAGACGTTAACCTAAACGTCCAGGAGTTATGATGTAACCCCAAACACCACGATGGGAATCGAACCTCGTCCTATTTGATAAGAAAGCACAATCCTTATCACTAGATCCACGAACTATGGGTAAGAGTGAACGGAGTTGTTCAGGCAGCATTATGCGACGCGGAATGAACAGACACTGCATAACTGTTTGGGCCTGTGATTTCTTTTCAATTTTTTATAGGCATCATCAAACAACAACGTAGCTGAGGCTCAGGATATAGGTCTTTACTTACATTTCTAATTGGACCATATATGGGCATCTGAAATGCAAATAGTGAGAAACATTTTTCGGTATAGGAATCAGTATCTAACGAATTCAACATTTCCTGCATAATGCTAAAGGAGCTTGACACAGATGGTAAAGAACGGATCCAATTCCCACAACGAGGTGGGTTCGATTCCCTCTGCCGCCGTGAGGATTCTTTTGGTAGGCGATCTCGTAAGTCCCTTGTAAGTGCTCAAAGAGCCCTGGGGCCAGGCCTGGCCTTGGTGGGGGACCGGTGCCGAACCCACCTAAACTTTCTTATACCAAAAAAAAAACATTTCCTGCATAATTATCATAATTTAAATTTAAAAAAAAACATCCGTATGGAATTCTAATCTCAAAAACATACGTGAATAGAATGAGTGTCTGTGAACTACAGTGTCGATCATAACTTGGCTATCAGTGATGCTGAAGTTGTGAATCTATAAGCGTAGATTGCCAAGAAGGGTAATGAATAATGATGCCGCCCATGAACTTCAGGCATTTTTTCTAGCTAAGAAGGAAATGCGCTTTCCTCTGTGAAGTCCACCAAACCAATGTGAAATTCAAGGCCCTATTTCTTGTCTTGGATCTACCATTTTTGAAACTTGGGAAAGGGTGCAATTGTGGAGGAGATTATTTCAATTTACGGAAAAACATTGTTGAACGTGTTTTTGGGGAGTGTAAAAGCTTTGCCAAACATGCCTCCTACCTGATTCAAGATCGCTGATTTTCTCATTCCAGTGACTCCTCTTTTTGCATTTTCAATAACTCCCACCCTCCTTGATGTCTGAGTCAGACCTCGGACGAAGGATTCGTTTGGGACGGAGGAAGATAATAACCCCCCTTTTTTGGTACACATTACAGGCCCCATTTGAATCAAAGAATTGATCGGAGTGGAAAGGAAAGGAAGAGAAAGGAAAATTTGTTGACATAGGATGTTTGATATGTATTGGAATGGAAAATGATTTTATAGGAAATTTTTTGTTTGGTTGGATTAAAATGATGGTAAAGTAAGTGGGAAGATTGTGCCAAATAACCATGTAAAATGAAATTTAAAAATATACGTATTTGTTAAAGAGGACATTGTGCTTTCACTGTCTTCTCCTATTAGACCAAAAAATGAACCCTAACAAAGATATCTACAACGAAGGAGCCATCGACGGAGTTAAAGCGACAGAGGCATTGACTAACGTTACAAGCAGATGTTTAGTTAAGGCATATAGAACAGAGGATGGAAGAAAAGTTTCATGGATGTGACTTGAAGGGCAATACTGATATGCTCCCTTGCATGAAGAGCTTGAAGCATAATTGTGTAACAGTGTTTGACATGTGTATGGCTTAAATGAAAATAATTTTAGATGGGACAATATTACCAATTTAGTTGTTACAAAAGAAGCTATGTGAGATGCATAAATTGCGGTAAGCTAGTTCATTTAGCATATATGTGTTTTTGGTTGATGGTGTTTAGTTATTGCTGATATAGAATTCATTTTTTTGACATGTTCATGGTAGAGATGTCAAGTTTAGGAATAAGTTTTTTTTCCAAACTTAAGAAATTTATGCATTGTGTGGAGAATGATGGAATAAATATATGATGATACATGTGCAGCTTGTAGCTGCAACAACGAATCACATTTTTTTTTTTGTGTATTGATTTATTGATTCCTAGTATGTAAAAGCACATACTCAACTATGGTTGGATTATTTTGTATTCGATTGATTACGTGAAACATTGGAGCAAAAGGCTTGCATTACTTTATAAATCTCTCTTGTATCATTATAAATTAGTGACTTTGATTAGAAGCAAGCAATGGGTAGATAAGAGAACACTTGGAAATTACCATCCTTGTAACAATGATGATTCAGAACGTTGACTATAATTAGTTTATACGTACGTAATGGTTAAGAGAGTTTTAAATGTCATTCAGATAGATCTAAACCCTATTCGAATGAGGTTCTTTATTTTCAAAGTGAGTATTACATTGTTTAATACTCATTAGAGTGAACCTTATGTCTTATTTAAATGAGTCTCTCATCTTCTAAATATTGAATGAGGATTCAGAACTTTAACTATAAGCAGTTCATAGGTACATGATAGTTAAGAGACAATTTCAAATGTCATTGTAATGGGTCTAAATCGCATTCGAATGAGATTATTTATTTTCAAGTTGAGTATTAATTTTTGAATATTCATTGAAATATTTAGATGCTCATTCGAATGAGACCCTCATCTTTAGGATATCCGAATGAGCTTTAAAATATGTATTCGAACATTTCATACTCATTCAAATGGAGCCAATCTATCATTCGAATGAAGAACTATTTTCCAAACACATTTTTCAGTAACTATTCGAACACATTATGTTCATCCAAATATAATATTTATCTTCTAGACATTCAAATGATTCTTCCAGATTGGTATTAAAATTTATATATGTCATTTGAATGAACACTTGCTATCATTCAAATGAAGCCTTCTTTCAGACATTGTTTTTCAAAAACTCATCCGAATGTGTTTTTTTCTCATTAGAATGAAAAGCTCATCTTCCACATATTCGAACAAGAACTCGAAATACATATTGAAATTCAATATATCCATTCAAATGATCTTACTCATTCGTATTATTCAAATATGGATTTCTAGCATTCAAATAAAGCTGTTCTTAACTATGAGCTACCCATGACATGCATATAGTCAAAACCACAATTTTTAAACATTATATGTCATAACCATGAGCTATGCATACATGTAATCAAAATTTGAAAATATAACACTATGCGTGTGTTTGGAACCCATGTGTAGAATGCTTTTTTTCTTTTTATAAGCCCTTTTGTGAAATGCATTTTGTCAAAAGTCATTTTCCAAAATGCATTCTGATCAATTATTATTCTCCCAACAATTTTTCAAACATGCACTTGTTTACCCCTATTTTTGATCAAACAGAAAATAAGGTATTCATCTTCTCTTTCTCATGGTTTATTGTTGTGATGGAAAATCAGTTTTTCTGGTGCATTTATCTAGTGAGGGGCAAAACAATGTTGTCGTTAGCCACCTCACAACGGTGACAAAGAAAATAGTAGAAACACATTGACGCCCAAAACAAGAAAAACAAGGATCAATATATAGGCAAATGTGTATTTTAGATTTTTCACCAATGATTAAAAATCAGTTCCCACAAAAAAGTAGGAAGCAATCTTCCCACATTTAAAGAAAAATTAGCTTCCGTCAGAAAATCAATCCTTACCTCTTCTACCAAAACATTCGTCGCCAATAGAAAATGCACTTGATTCCATGATTTTCAGCTAACCAAGTGAACCCGGAAAGAAAAGGGGTTGGAAGAACGCAACAACATGCACACCTATCACAACAACACCATCAAGTGAAATACAGGCAGCAACAAAAACATGAACCAAAGGATGACACCACTAAAACAAAGCCCAACATAAAAAGGCATCACCCTACTCCCATGTGTCACGGTCTACTCTAGAGAACCATATGATTCTCTAGATTTCTCTTGGAAACACTTGCATATACTAGAATATTATAGAGTTCTCCACACATTTTTCACATGTGTAAATATCTAACATAAATATCTAGATATTTTAGGAGAGGATTTTGGAAGGTTGATATCGGCCATCGGATCGAATAGATCTACACCGTCCATTGAAAAGGTGGAGTAGTATAAATACCCCTAAGGGGTTCACTTGTAAACCACCAAGCATTTAAAAGCAATACAAGCATTCTCCCAAGTTCTCCATCTCTCTAGTTTCTCTTTCTAGACTTCCTTAGTTCTCAAAACTAAGCTAAGTCTTTGGGGAGACTTACTAGCAAGTTCAAAGTAACGATTTGAACGAATCTCGCTAGGCCGCACGGTGCTTCATCAAGTAAATTATTAAACCCGTGACACCTGGTATGCATCTTCCTTTGTTGTTGTATAAACCTTGTTAGAGGGTGATATATAAGCACCTCTATAAATACTCTCCAAACCTGAAGGTATACTCTTAACCCTAATGGGCTTGAGACCAACTAACCAAAACTTTCATGGGGGAAAAATTTGAGCTGGCGTATGCATAAAATAATAATAAAAAATATATCTCTACAAGGCAGAGCCGAAGAATCATATAACACACTCTTCAAACCATCCTTATTTCACTTTGAATCATACGACGTAGGCTACGGATGTCCTAAGATCTATTGACTCCACAGCCTAGTCGCATGATCTGCGTATCTTTGGAGTTTGTACACATGTTAATGTACTAATTCCCACTAGAAAAAGAATTAAATGACGCAGTCAGAACTCAGGAGATAGCTCTTCCAATGTGGGAAAGCTGGCCCCATATGGCTTCCATTGGTTATCCATTTTAGATTTGTATCTCAAGTAATGGGATGGAAATCAGGGAAAATGTGCCGTCAGCTGATGACAACGCCCTATGGGAACTTCAACGATGCAATCCAATCAAAATACACACATTGACGAAAACAACGGAAGAAATAACTTGCTAAGTATTGGAAATCATACATTTCTCACTGGCCACAGAACAAATACAAAATAAGCATTGAAGGTCAAAAATAAAAACCACAGCTGTCAAAATTCTATCGCAGTAAAGCTTAAATAGAAATAAAAGATCTGGCTAATTTAAACGCTACACTATGAAACATGTACTCCAGTACAAGGTGCTTGTTTAAGACTTTAAGCACGAACTCCTTTAAGGCTAACCATACGGGTAGAAGCATCCACCTGGGCTCCCCTGGGTGCTGAACCCTGCGTTGTCCTCCCTGAACCACCATATGCCGAGTCTTGATATCTCGTACTCTGATAGCCTCCACCTGCTCCTCTTCCTGTTCGGTCCCTTGTATAGCCATTTTGGCTCAATGTTAATGGCCTACCCCCACCAATACTATATCCCGCACGTCCGGAACCACTGCCTTGCCTTCTCTGAGTATTTGACAAGTCTTGCCACCTACCACCAACAGTAGTTGCTGCTGCTGCAGCAGCATAGTCCTGGCTATCTCGCCGCCTTAAGGGAAGATCCAATCCACCACCACCCATCCTTGCCTCTATTGCTCTTTCATTACTCTCTGCAAGGATAGATAACTTCTCCGTCAACTGGAATGCCAAAGCCTGCAATCTAGAGTACTTTACATCCTGGAAAATAATGCAGCCAGTTGGTTGATCCCAGCTTGCATGCAGCTCCTCATTTATCATCATCCTACTAACTATACTATGGGTGTGAGGAACAGAGAGGTCGAACATTTTTGTGAGTTGCTCAAGGCTCAAAGAGTCATAGGATGAAGAGAAGGTAAAGAGGTAAGTCCTTAGTGCCTCCTCCTTGATTTTTTCCTTGAGCATTTCCAGTACCTTGTCATGATTTCTGACAAATTTCCAGACATCCAGCGATTTGATGATATCATAACTCTTACGGAAATCTCCCTTGCTGAGGGCCCTTGTAGCAGCCATGACATGATCTCTGACATTTTCAGGTGGGCCTGTAAACGTTTGCTTCTCACTGGCATCAAGCAAGCGATGGAAGTTCTTACTAATAACTTTGCGCTTTGCATCATGGTCATTAGCTGCAATGTTAGGAACTTCCAGAAGCATAGCACATATAAGATGCACTGACTCCAGGAGCTCAAGGTTAATGTGCATATGATATGGCATCTGGCGTCTCCTTTCCAACCTTTCCTGCAAGGGAAAGGAAAAAAAATTAACTGCTATGCTTCTTCAATGGTAATTCTCATGATGCAACAATCAGAGCTAGTCCAGATAAAAAGAAATGGGAAGGAAAATAGTTTTGAAAGTAGTGAAGAGAACATTCAGTAGTGTAAGCAACAGATGACAAGACTATTACAATAAAAGCTTATGAAAGTCTTGGAGAAGTTATGAAAGTAAAGCACGCCAACAATGAACTGATATCTTTTCAGGTAGAAAATGGTATATGGTGATAATAGTAGCAAACAATCATTAAATACTTCCACTATCAAGATTCAAGACAACTACATTCCAATAAAACCAAACTTAAAAATTAAGAATGATTCTCAGATCACAGTTCTCAAGTATCTTCTAGCCAACTTCCTAAGGAATGTACATTACATGATCCAAGTCAAACTCTCATCGCAAGAAAAAGATCCACAGACTAAAGTGACCCAAATCTAAGGTGCGCAAATTTACATATAACTCAACAACCACAAACATATTAAAAACTTGCATCCTCTTTATTAGCCTCACTCTCAATTAACACATCATACCCACGTAAACATTGCAACTGAGACATCACTCTGTTAAGACATTAGAGAACTGCTACAAGAAAATCAAGAACCAATAACAAAAAGGAAAACCTAGGGAGATATGCAATACGCAAATATCCAACACTGTCAGCATCAAAACTATAACAGGAAAAAAATCAACATCGATAGTCGACATATATAATAGTCATATTAACAAAATAATCATCTGAAAAAATTAATATGTTCAAAAACCTGCTCTGGAGTCTTCTCATGATAGCGACTTTGTGAGACACCTTGAGCAAGCAGCTCCTTCACCCTTCCACCAGCATATAATTCAGAGAGACAGCCATGAGCCTCAGAAATCAGCCCAGCCCGAAAAGCACAAAGACCTAGCTGTGACATAGCCCTGTTAAAAAGTATCTGTGTTGATATGTCCATATGCTGAACACTATCCTGCAAATGGCTCATAAGCAGAAGATCACGGGCGGTTGAGAACTCATCCAGAAGAGCATGGTGATATATATCACAAAGCATAGCACGTGCCTTCGTCCGCTCATCTCCGTGCTTGTATATCAGGGACACCAATAAGTCCATCAGTGTCCTACTGTTCTCTGGGAAGGTAGGTTTTCGAGGAACAAGCTCAGGAGTTGCAACAAATGCAGTAGGAGTCCTTGTATCCTCAAACCCTTTAGACTCATCATCAACGTCTCCATTATTGTCATCTGTCAGCTCAGCCAATTTCCTCATGGCATCATAAACCTCCTGTGGTTTATAATAGATGAGTTCAACACGTCTAAGGGCTACCTTTGATGAAGCTTTGAAATCTCCAACCCTTTCAAGATAATCTTGGACATTCTGAGCAAGAGCTAGATACATGGGCTCATCCCTAAGTCTCTCAACGTACTCACGAGTATGAGGGTCAATGCATTGCAAGCTCTTGAAAAACTCAGCATCAATTCTTTCTAGGAATGCAACTAAGTTGCCCCACACCCGAATTGGTCCACTGTGGTCAGCACCCTTCTGAGTTTCATTCTCATCAGGCTCCACTATATCATCAACAACTATGTTTGGGTACTGCACAAGAATATCAAGAATGACCAGCATATTCTGCACGCATTTCTTCCACACATTAATAGGCATGTACCCATTTAAACCAGGATTGACATCAAATTGAGCAGAAACAACATTGAAAAATATTTCCAACTTCTGAGCAGGCGTTTTAGCAACTTTTGTTAAGAAGGTAAGCTGTTCAACCTGCTCAAACCTTCCAGTTCCCCTCCTGCCCCTAGCTGCCACAACCTCTTTGAACTTCTTGTTAACCATGTCCCATGAAATCTCACTGGGGTCTTTCATAAATTGCCTATCCATAAGCCTGTCTTTCTTGCTAAGCTTTTGGTCCCAAGGGGTATCAATTGCATCTGACTTCTCATCATCTTGATCTCCATCTTCAGAATCTGACTTTTGTATCTTATCAATCTCCTCAATCACCTCCTCCTCACTTTCATCCTCATCCTCAGTCTCGTCTTCATCTTTGTCCTCCTCACTCTCAGGATTTTCTCTATATTTAGTAATCAAATCCTCATATTGCTTATTATTCTTCTTCAATTTCTGCTTCATTGAGTTCAATGCTTTAGCATTACTACTACTCATCTTCTTTTTGGCATCCTTATTTGCCAAAGCCTGTGCCAAGAAGTCTTCCAACATCACCAGAGCCTTAATGTAAAGAGTAGGGACCTTCTCAGATTCAGTGATACGCATGACTTTCTCAAGTTGCTTGTTTATCTTATCAAAGCTCTCTTGCAAGCTCACCCAATCATTAATCTTCATAGCATTCTTCATCTGGTCAGTTGTAGATGACATCTCTTCAAATCGCTTGTCTTTTGCTGACCTAACAACACGCTTCTGATCATCAGAATCATCACTATCACTGGCATTACCCTGCAAATATCTGCTTTGAACAGCTTGGTTGCCAGATTCACCCACAACATTCTCAACATCTTCATCATAGTCACTCTCCTCCTCCTCGGAATCACTAGCACCCTGTAGTTGAAAAACCAATACACATGCATCAATAAAACTAATAATATTCTTCAATTCCACTGGACAAGGAATCGGCCAAAATGAGGAAATGAAACATAGTTTTAATGACCTGTGTCCAGAATCTGGAAGCCATCCTTGGTCGAGGGCAACAAACAGCAAGTGAAAATAACAAAGAAACTGCAAGGATGGACAAGATTAGCAAAAGGATAAATAATAACGAGGTCACCAGAAAATTTGTAATGGGAACAGATAAAACCCTAGTTCTTGGAATAAAATTTATAGGGCACCTAATTCTCTGAATGACGAACTTGTCACCAGATCATCCACGAATAATATTTTTTAACGAAATGATTTTTCCTGGGAAGAAAATGGCTACAAATAATGTACATATCCATGTACCAGCTCGTAATCCTTGTAGAAATTACCCCGGAGACAATTAAATACTGCTTAGCAAATATTTTGTATTGCTTGACCGCTTTCTCAATTGATAACTGATTTGTGCTCTAGCGTAATTCTCGCTGCGCAAACTTTAAATCGCATCCTAAAATCTGAATCGATAAAACAATTGTATTTTGCAAAAAAAAAAAAGGATCGCGTACCCTAAAACACCCTTCGGTGGATAACAACAAAAGCAAATCTATATCATTCTAATCATCCTTCGTAAAGAAATAACAATTAGATGGAGGGAAAAAAACAGTATACGAAAAATTCAATAAACCGAATTCGAGGGGGAGGAAGCAAGGATATGAAATCTGCAGCCGGACCCAAGAAATGATATTAAGCGGACACATGAACTGAACTCAAACCCTGTTTAATTGGGAAGAGGGAGATAGAAAAGACTTGTATTTACACCTGTGTACCGCTCACGTGTCTAGTGAAGTTCCTCGGCTTCAAGGAGGCGGTGAAGATGTAAAGAGTAACAGCTCGTGGTTCTTGCCTATTGATGGTGCGGCGCGCAAGTAGAGAGTTGAGGTCCCGAGTGTGTTGGGGAGAGATGGAAGACGACGATGAATAAGAGGTAGGGCACCAGTAATAGGCGGGGCTCCATTATTGACGGCTCATAAGCCCGAAACATAGAGAAGATGAGGCCCGTATCAGTACGGGAAACGTAAAATTTTCATGGGCCTTTTGAATTCTCTCGGCCACGCTGGTAATTGGGTGTTTGGGAAAATTTCTCAACATCCTAAAAATACGTTAAACAGTGTTTTTTTGTAAAATGAGATAATCTCCTTCACACATTTACCTCGTAAATAGTAAAAGTACTTCTCCACTACTTTACCAAACGGACCCAATGTTTATTTAATGCTGAGTATTATCTTCATGCCTTACATTATTTTAAGTATTTATATTTAGGTTTAAATGCACAAAACTCTTATACTTTGAGTCAATTCTACATAATTCTTTTTACCTTTAAAAGTTTAAATTAAGAATCTTAATATTTCATATTTTGTCTATTGACTTCTATAACAGTAAATTGTAGTTAAAGTTAACAGCTTTTATAATATTATAGCTTTCACAATTTTTATTATATACTGTGTAATTTAAAAAATGACACTTGACATTCTAGATGAAATTTTAATTATTTTTTAAATACTTAAAATAGTATTTAAAATATTTATTTGAGAATGTATCATTTAGATAAAAAATACACTTAAATTTGTGGTTAAATTGCAAATGTTATTCTTGAATGACATGGTGCATAATGAAAAATATTAAAATATATGATAAGTAAAAAAATTTGACGTCAATTTTAAAAGCATGGGAGTTAATAGACAGAATATAAAACATTAGCATCATTGAGTTAAACTTTTAAAGGTTGAAGAGATCGTGTGCAACTGACTCGATATTTATGAGGGTGTTATGTGTTTTATCTTTATATTTATTTAACTTATAATTTAGCATATAATTGAATGATGTATAAATAAATATTTTTAAATAATATATTTAGAATTTTTAATATCTTCGGGCTTGTTTGCCATCACTTCCTGAAATCTAGGTTTGGTTTCAGAACTTAGATTTTAATCCAAAATATAGGTTTTGTTCAAGCATAAAAAATTTTCTGAAAATCTATTTTGGTTAAAAAACCTCGGTTTGAAACCTAGTGCCTTGTTTGGTAGGGTGGAAATGGGAGTATGGAATTGGAATTGGAATTTAATTGACATGTTTGGTTTGATGGAATTGTAAATCCATGTGGAATTCAATTCCACCAAAACACTCATTTTCAATTACACACCTCAACCTATGGAATTCATCTCAATTACATGGAGCGAACATATTTTGGACAAAAATACCCTTCTGGAACTAAGTTTATAATTTGATCAAGGGTAAAATAGTCTTTTTGGTTACATTTCCAAAAAAAAATCACCATTCAAACAAAAAACAAAAACATGGATTCCATCCTCATTTCCATGGCATACCAAACGTACTTTTAAAACCCATTTCCATATCCATTTCCACCTCCATATCCATCTCTATCTCCATCAAAATCAATTCCATTATACCAAACGGGGCATAGGTTTTCTCTATCCTATTTTTCCTCTTTCATCTTTCCTATTTTTTCTTTTTTTCTCTTTCCTACTTTTTCTTTCTTCTCTTTCCTCTTTCTTACTTTTCATTCTTTCTCTTTCATCTTTACTACCCACTTTTTTCATCGGAATCTGTAAAAACTAATAACTTCCCAAACATAAATCATTTTTCAAAACCTAAGTTTTGCTTCGGAATCTGTAAAAGCTATTTTCCAAAACCTAAGTTTTATATCGGAATCTGTGGAAACTATTTTCAAAATAGCTTCCAAAGAAGCCCTAAATAGCTCTTATATTAGAAACAATATGTTAGTGTTTATTGGAATGATTTCTTGAATTTACAGCACTGATACTTGATCTCTATGTATACGTTATTGGCAGGGGTGCTATTCAGGTTATTAGGGAATGTTCTGATGGAAAAGTAATTTAAGCCATAGTGACTACTAGACAATTGGATGGAGAGAAGGGTTGGGATAAAAAAAATAAAGTGATGGTGTTATCTGTAATAACATTTGAGACCGGGTAGAACATAAAAATTTGATCTTGTAATTTTTTTCTGACAGTGTCTTGAAAATTTGGTCAAATCAAAATAAAATTATTCTTATTTTTAACCATCAACATACCTGTGCGATGACAGAGAATGGTAAACAGAATGCTCATTTTATTGGTGCTGCGCTTTTAATCTATACATACGCACTTTTATCGATTAACTGTATCTCTTCTAGTTGGTTGTGTTGTCTAGACATTTGAAAAACATCCGTAATTAATTAAAAAAATATTCTTTACATTAAATTACGTAAAATCACAAAGTGATCATACAGTTCTCTAGGGTTGAATGAATCTTTTGTTCTAGTCTGGCTGTGAAGCATAGTTACAGTGATCTCATGAGGAAGTCTAAACTAACGTTGTTTAGCATTTAGACCAAAACGAAAACTCACTTATATTCTAGAGCTATGCATGTCCATCGGAGTTATAGAGCTGTGAGAACAGAAAAATCACAGCTTGAATATACGTGGACCGAAACTATGATCTAGCCAAACTGCAGAAGCCAATAATAGCATGGACGGTATTCATGATCAGTCATCCAGGAAATATTATTCATGGGTTCACCTAGGAATACTTTTAAGAAAAAAATTATACATCTGAGAGGCATAATAGATTACTCTATTGTAATTGGGATCAAATCTAACCCTTAAATAGCTAATACTCTTGTATTAAAGTTTGGAGGCAGATGATGATAACAAGAGAAGCTCCGAGCAAAGCTAGCGAAATATTTTTTTTTCTCGTTGGCTGGGTGCTTTTTAGCTCAGTTCTGTCTCCAGATAGCAGATAGTTGATCCAAAGCCTAATTGACAGAAAATAAGGGCGAATTGTAACGCGTGGAGATGGAATAGCGTAAAACGTTTAAAGGACAATTAGGATCAGAGTTCCACGTGGTTGGATGCTCACCGACGATCAGTTCACAAAGCACCCAACCCCTTTTTCACGCGTCCTTCTTGCTCACCTTCCCATAGAAAAATCTGGCTAGATAATGAACCGCATTAAGCATTTGCAGAAGAGGAAAAACTGAACATAACCTTCACCAGACTCCAAAACAAGAATCTAACGTATTTTGTCCTCGTTCTATTAACGTTGTTTGTTGTCTCTAACATTGGTACCTGATCTAACGAACTGCATTAACGTTGTACAGCTGTCATCAGCACCTACCTTACCCACTTTTTGTTGTAAATTTTGTGTGTGGGTGTGTCAAAGGAAGAGTCCCACATAATTTGGAATTGTGGGATCCAAGTGAATATGATCTTGGATTAGTAAATTGATTAAGAGGATGAGTATGTTAACATACGACAAAGGGCCACTGGAGACAAATCCGGCAATTTTCCCCTACCCCTTTGTGCACAAGTTGAACATAGATTGGGCATATTTTTCCAAACAATTTGAAAAAAAACTCCAAATTAATTTGCTTATAAAATATCTTGCTATAAAATATTTTGGAAATAAAGCAATTGACATTTAATGGTTTTTAACATATTTTATTATGTTTTAAATGTTGTTATACGTTGTGCAACATTTAATATGATTCCAAGTGGTTTTTCTTCATGTGCCTTCAAAGCCAAAAATAAAACGAAATGCTCCATAATGGTAAATGAATATATGGTAATTAAATTGTTAATTATGTGGTTTTTAATTGCCAATGTTCATGAAGTGCATTGCCTATATAAATGCTTGAAATGAGAGGTTCTAAATACAAGATGAGAGCCTTGTACTCCTCTCCTCCTCTTACATTGTTGCTGAGTTCTATTATATCTTCCGCCAGTTCTGTATCCCTGTATCCTTACAAGAAGAATCCGTTTAATCCTGGGGAGTGCCGCAACTTACTTGCCGGTAGTCGCGGAATAGCTCTT